>MU671767.1:21807-49315 GCA_026770625.1 Nicotiana glauca | reverse complement strand
CCCCCCCCCCCCCCCCCACAAAAAAAAACTTTTAATATAACTCCAAAGTTTATTAAATTATATTTTGGCCCCTTTTTTTCTATAAATACCACTAATCCTTTTTCTTTCCATAAAAATCAATCATTCTCTCTCAAATCTCTTACACTCTATCTATATTATTCTCTCAATTTTCTCATAATCAAGTGATCAACTAAGCTTCAAGTATTTGGAGTAACTTTCAAGCTTCAAATTAATTCTTCAAGTATTTTGAGCGATTTTTTGGGCAATTTCTTCAAGTTTCAATATTAAATCACGGTGACACTCGTTTCATCTCATAATTTTAATATATAATTTTTGCTTATCATTTTAGTACTTAATTTTTGTGTGTACTTTGCGTGTTCTATTTTCGTATTTCATTTGTGCGTTCAATTTTTGTGTTAACTTTTTTAATTTAATTTCGTATTTAAATTATGGCACCCAAAAATATATTTGGTCTATTTTAAAAAGTAGTAAAAATGTAGAAAAGGTGTAGTAGTTGTAATCCTAATCCTAGTCCTAATCCTAATCCTCTCCCTAAAATTAGAAAACATATAGATGAAATGACTCATGTTATGAAACTTCATTTTCCCATCCTCCCGCATGTTATAATATTAATTTCGGAGTACAACTAGATCATGAAACTTTACAATGATAATTTGACAATGATATTTTTAGTAAATCTCATTTGGTGTCTATTTTCTAGTGTCAAAAGGGAGTCTGCACTGCATAGGATTCAGTGACGGGCCAAGATTTTATACAAGCGGGTTTAATCAAATATGACATTGGCTATTCATATAAATAGTGTCGGGTGAGACAAGGTTTGAACACTTTTTTTGTTTTTAATAATTTAAGAAACCATGCTTTTATGTTTTATCAAAATTTAAGAAAGAAACAACCAAAATTCACTTTGTAGATAGATTATTTTTTTAGGGAAAAATTTTATTTTAAAACAACTGAGTTGCCTCCTTTTCAACTTTATCGCCCATAATTCAATTTACAATTGAGTAGCCCAAAAATTAGAGGCCCATATCCGAAAAAGGGGCATTTTTTTCATTTTTTTGGGAGTTAGAAGCGGGATTTTCTTTGATTCTTTCCATTCTTCTTTCCCAAATCTACAAAAACAAGATCTTGCGATCAATGCAGCTCCAAAAACTCTAAAATTTCTTCTTCATCTCGAATTAACATTAAATCAAACACGAAAAGTGAAATTTTTTTGCTGCAAATCGGCGCAATTTTTATTTTTGCTGCAATTTTGATTTCAATTTGTTATTCGATAGAGCTTTTTCTAGTTTACGTTCTTTATAGTAGTGAATGGAAAGAAAACAAGTTTATCAATTTCGTCAGCGATTGTATAATAATCGAGTCTGTCACACCTCCTTTTTTACACACCCACCCCGAAGGATGAATGTATAAGGGAGTTTGTCCATTTAAAGTGACATTATTCGAATTGGGATTATTTATTTATTTTTAGAGCCGCCACTTGGGATATGATTGGCTTTTGGTGTCCCAAGTCACCAGTTTAATTTAATCCCAAATCGAGGAAAACTATCGACTTCTCAATTGGAGTCTGTGAACCAGAAATTCTGTGTAAGACCCGAGGGAAGGTGTTAGGTACCCCCGGATCCCGTGGTTCTAGCACGGTCGCTTAAATTATTATAAATGGCTAAAAATCTAATTTTACATGCTCCAATATATATTACAATTTTATAATTAATTACCGCTTTTAACTATTTTTTACGAAAGTGAACGTCGTTTAAAAACATATTTTCGGATCACGTCACATGAAATGCACCCGGATTCTCGACACATTCTTATTCAACGTTTTTGAATTTGGATTTGGATTGCATGAAATGCACACCCGTATTTATGAAGGTAAAATTATTAAAAACGCGCCTAAAGTGACTAACATCTTTTTAACTTTGCGAAGGGCCGTAAAATTCACTAAACGGCATGCTCCAAATGCTAAATATTTTAATTAAGTAATTAATGAGGGCCCCGCGATTTATCCATTTTGGTTTGGCGAGGCTCATCTCATTTTTATTTAACGGCCAACCTAAAGTAGCTACAAATTTTCTATTTATTTTATTTCTAAAAGGGCCTAATTAATTTGCATTTATAAATTCGATCCTCAAGTTCAAGTCCGAATTCAAACAAAAGGAATGACCCTCTTAATTTGAACCCGCTACATAACTCAAAAATCTAAATTTTGTATTGCAAATTAATTCCCATATTCCTAATGTAATTTTTAAAAGGGGTTTACACTTCTAATTTTTTGGGCCTTCAGACTTGGCCCTATATAGGAAGAAGGAAATCCAGCTTTCAAATTCGCCCAGCTTTGGGCTTCTTATTATGACAGTAGGCCCAGTTATCGTGTAAACATATGGGCTTGGTTGCCTAGCCTCATTTTGATCTCATGAAGTGGGCTTTCAAACCTGTTGACTATTTTGTAATCCAAATGTGCCATTATTGACATTATCAGTTTGGAACGTAACAGTGATACTTGCAGCAATTATCCAGCAATTTCAAAATTATCCAATTCAAAATTGAACCTTAACAAATTCAGCAATTATCCAGACACTAGGAATATGTGCTAATATTCATTAATCTACTCATTTGAGTTGACATACAACACGACGTATAAATACCTCAGCCAAATATACATGAACTCCTATGTATTGTAATTTTAACGGGTATGACAATCTAATACACGAGATACTTGCAGAATATATAGCTTAAATCACATAGAGAATTATTGGCAGAACATATTCGTACCATTCTAAACCAACACTACTTGAAATAAAAGACATGCACACAACTCTAAATGGTTCAATGATCTAATTATCTACAAATCAATACTAAACTAATGTAATGGCAGAACATTCATGAAATTCTAGAAGGTTCAGAAATCTAATTAATTACAGATCCATGTATCATTCAAGTAAACAAAACTATTCTATGCTTTTAAACCAAACAAGGAACAAGAAACTTCATAGATCAAATGTGACAATATGTTATCATGTCGTATACTTTAGCAGTCCTCTATTGAGTCTTCACAAATTGTATGAAGCCAAATGAGTACCTGGAAAGGGAACAAATGCAAAATTGAGAGTCAGCGGGCAAGCAACAGCAGTGGACAGCAGCAATCAGATCAATTTTGAGCCCAAAAGTTGTGTCGATCAGTCCAGTAATTAACTTTAAGTAGCAAAATAGTAGCAACCAAAATAAGCTTGAACAACCCGACTTTGACTTAATGTAACCCCAAATACACTTGATAAACAACCCGGGATTGTCTAGAACATTTCAACAGCTAAATATGGAGTTAAACAGTGTAGATTAACAGCTAGAAATCCAAGTTGATCTAAGTAACTGTATTTTTGATGATTTTTAAAAGTTTTTTGCCTTTTGTTTTTTTGGTTTTTCTGGAAATTTTGGCCTAAATTATGACTTCTATGACTAGAACACTTCAGATCTGAAGCTCTCTAATTTGGAACTTGAAATTTGAAATTTGAAATTTCAGACTTGAAAAATAGAATTTTAAGGTGAAATTAGAGGCTGGAAGGTTTTGGGGATTTTTCAGGGGTTCTAAACTTGTTAGTGAAGGTACTAAGGCTGCCTTTTATAGGCCATAATAGGGCAAAAAATTTTGGAAGCTTTCACACAATTTTCCCTCTTTTAATTTTCAGAAAATGACTATTAGACCCTAACTTTGTGACTTGTTACCCAAGTTACTGCCCTAAGTTTGCTAAAATCTACACTAAAGTCCTATTCTAGAAGGCCCTAGGGTGTTCTTCTACCCATACAATACCTATGCTATCCTTCCTTTCATTTTGAAACTACTATTCTTAACAAAACTGCCCTTTTCTATACCCAAACTACCCCTGAAAACTTCCTGAAACTACTGACCTTCAACAAACCTACCAGCTATAACCAAACAACTAATCTAACTTAAACTAACTAAGGCTAATTAACAAAACTTGAAACTCAAACTATAATGATTTGAAAGACAATCAAAATTAAGCCAATTAAACTAACAACCATACATATTTAGTCAAACAAAACCAAACAAAACTCAAAACTAATTTGAAACCAGAATTTTAACAGAAAACACAAAATCAAATTGCATAACTAATGCTCATGCATTTAAAATATTTATCAAAATCACTGAAACAACTGGATCGCAGTAAACCAAGAGAAAATTCAACTAAACCAATAATTGGAACCAATTGGAATTAAACTAACATTTAACAATTAACTAACAGTTGAACATTTAAACTAAGTCAAATAAAAATCGACTCAGTGTTAAAGAGGGAAACTGAACTACTAATAACAAATAGAAACAAATTGATTCCAAGCCCCACTGTTAATCAGAATTACATAGCAATTGACACTTCAATTAATTAAACAACTAAGACATGCACCAAACTAAAAGGAACAAAACTACAAAAAAGAAGAGAACAACTTACTGCCATGATCTCCATTTAGCCAAATTCATCGAGGTTTGTATTTTAATTAGTGCTATATGTTTATAAAATATATAGCATAAATTAAAAAACAACACTCGACGCCTTGAAATTCCCAACACAGTTTCAACCCCTATAACCCTAGATTTCGATTCGAGATTAACCAGTGATACTCGACATCTTTTGGCTTAGGTTTCAGGTTGAGAAAGGTCAAAGGACTATGGGGTGTGATCTTGTGTGAGTTTGGACACTTTAGCATTTTGGCCGGATTTTTGAATTAAGATTCGAAGAAAACTGTTGGCGGATTTGGGATGAGGGGAGCGGGGAGAACCGGTGGTGTAATTTTGGGATGGTTTGGATGAGTTTGTGTTTTTGGCCAAAATTTTGATTGAAGATTCGAGAGTTTTAGTTTGGAATTGAGAAAAAATAAGGCCAGATATGAGGAGAGGAGGCGAAGAAGCACCTGTGGTGTGTTTTTGGGGTTCATCGGAGCATCGCCGCCGGCGGAGGCGATTTCCCGCCGGCGGCGGACGGCGGAGTAAGGTGGAGGTAAGGTGGGGTAATGGCGGTATTACAGGGAGGGGGGTTGGCACGGGGAAGAGAGGGGTCTGTTCTAGGGTTTGAACTAATTCAGACAGATATATTGAAATGTAACGAGCGATGGTGACCGTTGGATTGAGGGCAATAGATGGATAAGATTAACTGAGACCAAACGACGTCGTTTTGTTAAAGGGGGGATCAGTAGGGTCTGTTGGATGATGGAGATGAGCGGTCCAAATTAAATGACGCCAAACGGCGTCGTTTCAATTTACTGAAGGGGCAGACCGGGTTCGAGTGTTTTTTTTTTTTTTGGACTGGGCTGGGGACTAATTTGGATTGCTTTTGTTTTGGGCTAATGAAATTGACTGAAATTGGCCCAAATTTGCTCTTCTAATAAAGGCCACTCTTTTAATCCTTATTTAATTGCTTTTCTTTAATTTTCCTTTATTTTTGCATTTTGTATTTTTATATTATTTTTTCTGATTTTATAAAGATGTAAAGATTAAAATAAAGTCCTAATCTATTTCAAAGCTAAACTAATTAAATCCTAAAATTATTAAAACAATTAAAAAGTGAACTATTTTTGTTATTTTCTTCATATTTTGTTCTAAAATAAATTAACCCCTAATTAATACTAACATGTAAAATTAATTCCTAAATGCAAATGTATTATCTATTTTTTTTTTTTGTATTTTTCATATGATTTAAAAAATTAATAGATAAAATAAAACAATTACCAGAAAATAACACCAAAAAATTCATAAAAATTGTAAAAAAAAATTATTTTGTTTGGAATTTTGGGAATAATTAGCTTAGGGCAAAAATCACGTGCTCACAGAGTCGACATTCAGCTACAACAATTTAGTTGCAGCTATTTTGGAACAGATTAGGATCGATAATGAGATAAACACAATAGAGATTAACTTCCTCCCAAACGATGGTTTTCCACCGATCCTGATTTACAACGATACATGTGTTAAGGTGTATATCGAATTAAAGAAGAAAAGCTTGAATTTCACTGAATATCCCTTGTTTGTGACAATGAAAGAGATTTATGTTAATCATTTGGTTGCTACAAGTTTCAGTTGTTTGGTTACTACAAGTTCCAATTGTTTGGTTGCTACTAGTTCTAATTCTATAGATGTATCCACAATTGATAGCATTGAGATTATGCTTGATATCGAATTGATTCAAAATATGAAACTTAGTGAAAACACGGGTATAATAGATTATATGTTGAACAAATTTGTTGAGGAGGATCAAGTTTATAAAGATAAAGAGACAGTTATGAATGTGATGAAGAACTTGGCTGTACGCGAGAGGTTCCAATTCAAGGTAAAGAGATCAAGCGCAACAAGGTATGTCAATAATTTTTTTTTTTTGTGTGTGTGTGTGTATATATATATATATATAGTTATGTTTTTATATACAAGTGTATTTAGAAGTTGAATGATCTTAAATCCTAGGTATCACCTTATGTGTGTGGATGACAATTGTGCTTGGAGTTTCAAATCTTCTGCCGTTTTCAGGACAAACATATTCAAAGTGAGAAGTTACAATAATAATCACACATGCGACTATGGTGAAAGATACTTAACACAACGTCAAGCTACTTCAGGTGTAATTGCTAGTATAGTCAAGAATATGTTAATCCAAAAAAAGTTTCCGTAAATGATATAATAGAGGACATACAAAAGCAACACGAGATTGAAGTGAGCTACATGAAAGCATGGAGATCTAAAGAGGTAGCAATGGCAATGATAAGAGGGAGTCCGAGTGATTCATATAAGGAGTTGCCGAAGTATTTTTATATGTTGTAGCATATAAATCCAGGAACGGTTACAAAGTTGCACAAATTAGAAGATAAATGCTTTCTTTATGCATAAGTTTCACTATATGCATCTATCAAGGGCTAGGAGCATTGCAGACTGATAATGGTTGTTGACGGAAGTTTCCTTAAAGATGCATATAAGGGTACCATATTGACTGCTTGCACACAGGATGGAGCTGGTGAGTTGACTGCATCTACCTTGTTTCTGCAGTTTGTATAATGTTGTAGTTTCATGTATAAAAGTGTAGGATTTCACAGCTGTTGTTTTTATAAAATTTGCAGTTGATATAAAGTTGTATAATTGTGTATAATTATGTATAAGATTTGTATAACTGTCTGAATTCTAATATCTATTTTGTATAAACAGACAAAATCATTTCACTTGCATATGCTATTGTAGATTCATAGAATAACAAATCTTGGAAGTGGTTCTTTGTCCAGATAAAGGGTACTTTTGGAGTTAGGGAAAGGATGTGTTTAGTTTCAGTTAGAAATGAAAGCATCTTCAATGCCACAAAATCAGTGTACCCAGAAGTACCACATTGTATTTTTATGTTTCATTTGTGGTAGAATGTAAAGCACACATTCAAGAAACATCACAAACAATTGAAGGATATCTTCTTTGCTTGACTAGTGCTTACACGATAGAGAAGTTTGAGTGCCATATGACAGATATGTGCAAAATTGATCCGAGGGTGCAGCCTTACTTGTCGAAATTGGCTACGAAAGGTGGTCTAGGGCATATTATAGAGTGAAAAGGTCGATGGTAATGACTTTCAATATTGTAGAGTCAATTAATGCAGCAAACAAGGATGCTAGAGAGTTACCAGTAATGTAATTGCTGGAGTACATGAAAAATTTGCTACAACAGTGGAATAACAAAAACAGAAAAAGTGCAATGGAGTAATCTACAGAGCTTGGCAAAAAGTACGACAAACTCCTTCGGGAAAATCTGATTGCATCGGAGCAAATGACGGTAAAATGAATCAAATATAATGATTCTTGGCACTGCTGACTTGCATTTTACTGCTCGTATAAGGATGTATAACTCCGTATAATAATATATAATGTTCTTTAACTTTAAAAAAAAACTCTTGCAGGTGAGGCCTGCTATAGAGCAGTTATATACTGTGTTTGAAGGCGATACATAATGTGCCTTGAATAGATAACATGAAGTTGCGGAAAATGTCAAATGAATGAACTTCCATGTCAGAATGCTTTGGCGGTTTTGAAGAACCAACAATTAAAACCTGGCCAGTATTGATCTTTTTACTACAAGAAGGATAAACTCCTTATAACTTATGAATTTCTAGTGAGGTGCTGGAAGATGTGGTCCTACCACCTAAAGGGAGAAGGAATGTAGGAAGGCCAAGAAAGGAAAGACTCAAACCTTGTTGGCCCAAGTTCAGATGATGTTTTGAAGATGGAAAAAATGAACTCAGTCATGGACCAGGTCCATCATGTGATACACAACGTTAATATGCTTATACATGTGAGAGGCATGTGGAGAAGATAAGTATCAAGGATCAACAACAATATCTTTCGAGTTGATTGAAAAGCTTGCATAGGATAAGGAGTTGAAGTCTCCTTATGTGAAGAGAACTAAATCTGGATCAAGAATAAGGATTGGAGTTTGAATTGTTCTAGGACTTGAATTTGATGAAGGATCAGCAATTGAGTCTCAATCAAACTCTGATTACTAACTCTATATATAATGACTGTTCTCTTTTACAGGTGATTACACATACGCAGAAGTTAAACTAAATTGAGAGCAAAAGAGCTAGGCGATTTTGCAAGCAATTTATGTGTGATTCAAGTGTGCATTCTCGAAGCTACATGAACCAGAGTGAAGAACCAATTCCATTGTGTCTTTCTTTATTTATAGTTCAACTGTAGTAGGCATTTTCATATTGTACCTTTCAGATTTATCTAGAATCAATTGTATTAGGTACTTTGAGTATTCAAGTTAGAGTTAACTTGAATGTGTAGCAACAGTTGAGGCTGTGTGATACACTGGGATTAGAGTTTAATCCTTAGGTTTACAAGAGTTTTGTAAATGCTGTTTTGGCTCAGTAATTTTAGTGGAAGTTTGGGAAAATCCTACTGAGTAATAGGTCGTGGTTTTTTCACCTTTTGAGCCAGGTGTTTCCCACAGAAAAATCTATATGTTCTTTATTTTATGCAATCTTAATTCCGCAAATAGTGATAGTAAGTACATCTAGAAGAACCAGATTCTTCTAGTGCAAAAATTAGGTACCACACAAATCAACCCCCCCCCCCCTCGTGTGGTATTGGTTTAAAACATCAAACCTACTTCAGAGAAAGAGCCTAAGAGGGCGTTTTCAAAACTTCCACGTAAAACATCAAACCTTCCACGTAAAAATCTTTGTGTTCTTTATTTTATACACCCTTAATTTTGCAAATAGTGATAGTAAGTACATCTAGAAGAACCAGGTTCTTCTAGTGAAAAAATTGGGTACCACACAAATCACCTCCCCTCTTGTATGGTATTGACGTTTAGAATATCAATTGGTATTAGAGCAGGTTATCCTTGAAGAGGCTAACACCTTAGGAAAATATCAACAATGAGTGCACCATCTGGGAACTGGGAAGGGCAATCCACTACCAGGCCTCCACTTTTTAATGGTCAGTACTATTCTTGGTGGAAGAACAGAATGAGAGATCAAATTATAGGGGAAGATTATGAACTTTGGGACATAGTCACTGATGGTCCCCTAGCAACCACAAAGAAGAATGCTAAAGGAATTGATGTGCCAAAGACAAGGGCTGATTGGACTGTGGAGGACCTGAGGAAGTGGGAGAAAAATACTAAGGCCAAGAAGTGGCTTGTATGTAGACTAGGACCAGATAAGTACAGTAGGATCCAAAGATGTACAACTGCTAAGGAAATATGGGACACTCTGCAAGTGGCTCATGAAGGAATAACTCAAGTGAAAAGGTCAAGAGGAACACTTCTATATTCTCAATATGAGAATCTTACTATGAAGGAAGGAGAAACTATCCAAGAGATGTATACTAGATTCACCACTTTGACAAATGAACTTGAATCTTTTGGAAGGATTATCCTTGAAGAAAACAAGGTTGAGAAGATTCTGACAAGGGTTCGGCCAGTCACATGAGAAAGCAAAATCACTACCATTCAGGAATCTAAGAATATTGCTACCCTTAGACTGGATGAACTGATTGGAAATTTAACTGCCTATGAAATGAGGAGACAAACCATGAAGATGGATACCCCCAAAAAGGAGAGAAGCTTAGCTCTCAGAATTGCTGAAGGTGTAGATTTGGAAGATGATGAAGTGGCTATGATCACTAGGGATTTCAAGAAGTACCTGATGAGAGGAAAGGGTTCTTCAAGAGTTACAAACTTCAACAAAACAAGAGCTCCAGAGAAACAGACCAATGAGGGATGCTACAAGTATGGTAAGACTGATCACATGATCAAAAACTATCCTTAATGGGAAATTAAGTGGAAGAAATAAAGAGCTGAACGAAGGAAAAGGTTCAACCAAAAAGAAACAAAGGTTCAACCAAGGCTATGGTTGCTGCTTGGGGAGAAACCTCAGATGAAGACTCAGAAGATGAAGTTGAGGAGGAGCAAGCACTAATGGCCATCGGAGAATCAGATGATGAACAAGAGGAAAGTATTCTTCATCTCAAAGACAAGATTAAATTCTTGTCTAAAGAAAGGCTGGTTGAGCTATTAATAGACTTCATTGATGAGTCTGAGATAATTAATAATGAGAAGGAAGTTCTGTCTAGGAAATGTGTGATTTTAAAAGCAAAATGTAAAAGTCTAGAGTCTAGGGAAAATGAGAGTGATAACAAAAATTCCAGGTCCTTGAACTTGACAACAGTGTCCTAGAACTTAGGCCTAAAAACTTAAAACTGAAATTAGGAATAGGAAAGAAGAAAGCTGATCACACATATCTCACTCTAGAGGAAAATTTGGGGAAAATGAAAGATGAATTCATCAAAGTCTTAAAAGAAGATCTAGGAAAAGTAAAACATGAACTAGACAGAACTTGCAAGTGGAACAAGGCCTCTGATGCTCTCTCCTGGCTGCAAGAGCATCATAGCAGTAACAAAGGAGGACTTGACTATAGGACTCAAGCTCCAAAATGGGATCCAAAAATCAAGTACCTCACTTTTCCTGAAAAATAAAATCTGCACACACTGTGGTAAGACTGGCCATTACAAATATGAATGTAATGCAAAAGAAAAGGCCAATCAAAGGAACAAAGTTTTTGTTAAAGAAAAGAATAAGCTGCCTGAATGGGAAAGAAGGAATTTAATTCATCCTTTTGCTTATAGAAAGGGACCCAAACTAGTTTGGGTTCCTAAGACTAACCCCTGATTTCCTTTTGTAGGTCCAAGTGAAAGGGAGGAGCCAAATATGGTATATGCATAGTGGCCGCTCAAAACATATGACTGGGGACAAGGACCAGTTCCTTTCACTTAAGGACTTAAAAGGAGGTAATGTCTCCTTTGGTAATGGAAATAAAGGTGAGATCATTGGGGTTGGAAAGGTAGGCAAAATAGATTCTCACTCCATAGAGAATGTCTACCTGATATATGGTTGAAATATAGCCTAATAAGTGTGCCACAATTGTGTGACAAAGGTAACCTTGTGGCCTTTACCTCCACCAAATGCTTTGTGATTAACCTTATTACCGATAAGATTGTTTTGCAGGGAAAAAGAGTTAACAATATTTACATAGTAAATTTGTCAACTCTTTCAGAAAATGAACTCACTTGATTAAGTGTGTTAGTTAATGATCCCCTCCTATGGCACAAAAGACTTGGTCATGCCAGTTTAAATCAGCTAAACAAATTAGTCTCCAAGGACTTGGTTATAGGTTTACCTAATATCAAGTTCAAGGAAGACAAAGTTTGTGAGGCATGTGCAAGGGAGAAGTAGGTAAGGTCATCCTTCAAATCCAAGAAAATGGTAAGTACGTCCAAGACGTTGGAACTGGTTTATATGGATCTATATGGTCCAATGAGAACCATGAGCAGAGGTGGAAAAAAGTATGTAATGGTGCTAGTTGATGAATATTCTAGATTCACCTGGGTTTTATTTCTAACCTCCAAAGATGAAGCATTTGACACGTTTTCTGCATTTGTTAGGAAACTCAGAAACAATTAGGAAATCAACTTGCCTCCATTAGGTCTGATCATGGAACTGAGTTTGAAAACTCTAAGTTTGCTGAGTTCTGTGATGAAAATGGCATAGATCACAACTTCTCTGCCCCTAGGACTCCACAACAAAATAGAGTAGTTGAAAGGAAAAATAGAACTCTTGAGGATATGTCTAGAACCATGCTACTATCTAGCAAATTGCTTTACAGCTTATCGGCAGAGGCTATAAACACTGCATGTTACATCATAAATAGATGCATGACCAGACCTCTAGTAGAGAAGACTCTGTATGAGTTACGTAAAGGGAGAAAACCAAATATATCCCATCTTAGGGCATTTGGCTGCACTCCTAGGAAAGTTTGATCCCAGAAGTGACGAGGGATTATTCTTGGGATATTCTTCACATAGAAAAGCTTATAAAGTATTTAATAGAAGAACTATATGTATAGAAGAAAGTGTGCATGTAGTATTTGATGAAACTAACATTCTTTTTGAGAGACATGAACATGAAGATGAAGCCGTTGGACTGGTCAAAGACTTGGCTGAAGCATCAGCTCAAGTCAAAGTGACACCTACAGAAGGAACACGTGATCGAACAGGTTCTTCCTTATAGGGCAACCTGACAGGGGGAAGAAGTCAAAGAGGAGTTGAAATAAACTCATTAAAGGAACCTGTTCATGAACTTGTTTCTTAGCAAATGGCTGAAACATCCAGCATAATCCAGTTGGTTGTGAAACCTTACAAGTATCAAAGTTCTCATCCCATTGAGAACATTCTCACTGATCCAACATCTGGAGTCAGAACTAGATCACGATTAAAGAATCTGTGTGCTTTTGATGCTTTCTTATCTATCATTAAACCTAAAAATATTGTTGAGGCTTTGCAGGATACAGATTGGGTGAATGCAATGCAGGATGAGCTAAATCAGTTTGAAAAAAGTCAAGTTTGGCACCTATTTCCAAGACAGCAGATCAGTCATTGGTACTAAATGGGTCTTTAGGAACAAACTTGATGAATATGGAAATGTTATAAGGAACAAGGCAAGGTTGGTAGTCCAAGGTTACAGCCAAGAGGAAGGAATAGACTATGGTGGGGCATTTGCTCTAGTTGCAAGACTAGAGGCAATCAGACTTCTCATAGCTTTTGCAGCACATATGGAATTCACTCTTCATCAAATAGATGTCAAAAGTGTCTTCCTAAGTGGCTACTTAAAAGAAGAAGTGTTTGTGAAACAACCCCCAGGGTTTGAAAGCAAAGAATGTCCTGAGCATGTGTACAAGCTGGACAAAGCCCTCTATGGACTCAAACAGGCACCAAGAGCATGGTATGAAAAACTGTCAAAATTTCTACTAGAGCATGGGTACAAGAGAGGTAAAATAGATAGTACCTTAATCTTAAGGGAAAAAGGTAAGGACCTTCTTGCTGTGCAAATTTATGTTGATGACATAATCTTTGGGGCCACCACTGACAAGCTAAGCAAAGATTTTGCAAATCTAATGGAAAGTGAATTTGAAATGAGCATGATGAGTGAGCTTAACTTCTTCTTAGTGTTGCAGATCAAACAAAGTCAAAATGGAACCATGATTCATCAGCAGAAGTATACAAAATAACTAATCAAAAAGTTTAAAATGGAGGATTCTAAAGAAATACACATACCTATTTGCAACTGCCACAAAATTAGATATTGATGAACCTGGTTCATCAGTTGATCAGAAGTTGTATAGGGGTATGATTGGTTCACTCTTGTATCTTACTGCCAGTAGACCTAACATTGTTTTCAGTGTAGGGCTGTGTGCTCATTTTCAGGCAAATCCAAAAGAGTCTCACTTGACTGTTGTCAAGAGGATATTGACATATCTGAATGGCACTACTGAATTGTGTCTTTGGTACCCTAAATGTAGTAATTTCAAAAAAATGTTGATGCTGACTATGCAGGTTTCCTAGTGGATAGAAAAAACACCTCAGGTATGGCACACTTCCTTGGTTCATGTCTTGTATCATGGGCTACCAAGAAGCAAAATTCAGTAGCTCTATCTACTGCTGAAGCTGAGTATATAGCTGCAGCTTCTTGTTGTGCTCAATTACTATGGATTAAACAATAATTGGTAGATTTTGGAATTGGAGTGGGATGTATACCAATATTTTGTGATAACACTAGTGCTATAAGTATGACAAAGAATCATGTTCATCATAAAAGGACCAAGCACATAGATGTTAGATACCACTTCTTGAGAGATAATTATGAGAAAGGATTAATCTCAATAGAATTTTGTGCTACTGATAAACAAATAGCTGACATCTTTACCAAAGCACTGAATAGGGAAAACTTTGAAAGGAACAGGTTGGAATTAGGGATGATTAAGATTACCTAAAAAGGAACCAGTTCAGAATGCAATGAAAAAAATTGATGAAAAAAAAATTTGGTTAGAAGTTCTGACTTTATGTAAATATCTAGACTAATTCTTACTCAGTCTCATACTCTAATCAGTATACTCCTATGACGTGTGTTTATATTAGTTCATTGATCTCTTACAACGTTTTTTTCTATTCTGATATCTGAAGTATAATCAAGAGAAATTCTACTTGAAGAACCTGGTTCATCTGTAGATGCTCATGAGAAGGTCAGGTACGTTTCTATACTTTGCACAATTAGATAGATTAATATTCCAATCATGAGCAAAAGTCCTATTCTAACCAAAATCCTAAAAATATAACCGTTGAGAATTAAACCAGAGTCACTCTCCTAGAATTCTAAAGAAAACGAGACTATTTCCTAAAAACTAGCGTCACCTATTTTTCACTAAAAGACTGGAGTCCTAAAGGGATGAGACTCCTGATTGACCACTGCAAAAAGGCTACCGTTACTGCACCTAATCATACTCTACTTTAAATACACTCCACATACTCCCATTTTAGTCCATAACCGTCATTAAGCTCTAAACCTCAAATCATCATCCTTCTCTCTAAAATCTTCAAAATCCCCAAAATTCTCCAGAAATTCTACAACATGACAAGTCTTCAAGAAAATCTAGGAACTCCCCCACCAGTATCTCCTAACACATCCTCATCTGCGCCTCCTAGCAATAATCTTAAACCCAGATTTTGCTGGCAGAAAATGTTGGCAAAAAAGACTATAGCTACTGGTGCTCTGAGAACGGCTCTAACTGAAAAATTGAGAGCCAGCCAGAAAAAGGAGAGCTCTGAAAAGGAATCTGAATCGAGTTCTGAGTCTGAAATATTTGTTTCAGCAAGTGACGGAGAAGAACGTGGGTCTTCGGACACTGACAAGAATCAAGAAACCCCTGGTGAAGTCAATACCTGCTTTGCATTTTCTGATGTAGTAGAAAGGGTAGATAATAGGTTTGTGTTGGTGGGTTCTGTGAGAGATGTAAAGGAGGGTGAGTTGAGTAGAAGTATAAGAAAAAGGAAGACAAAATTCTTGCAATTTATGGAGGGGTAGAGGAGAGTGGCAACAAGACAGGAGGAAGTGAATCTGGGGAGGCTGTTGAAGGTCTTGTTCACCTAAGTGAACAATAAGATAAACCTGGTTCATCTGTTGAAGAAACCCTGGCTGACATCCTGAAGAAGGTTGGGGCGAGCTACGATCCAAAGAAGCACAAGGCTTCTTCCCAAAAGGCTCCAACTTCTTCCAAGCCAACAAAGAAAAGCAAGGTATCATCTCCTAAGTCTACTGTCCTCTCAGTACCAAAGGTGAGAGCTACTAGAAGCAGGGTAAAGCAAAGTGAGGTTGAGTTACAGAAAGCCTTAGAGGAAAGCAAGAAAAAGAAGAAGGAAAAGGGAAAAATTAAAGTTGTGGAAAGTTCTGTGGCTGCAGAAGAAGAGGAGGAGGAGATGGAATTGGTCCATCATGAGAGAGGTACATCTGTGGAAGCTCCCACTCCCACACCAAAAAGATCCAAGACTTCTACAAAGAAGTCTTCAGAACCTGTATTTGCTGAACCCTCCCTGGCTAAAAGAATCAGGTCTGCATTTAAAGGGAAACAAGTGAAAGTTCCTGAAGAAGAAGAAGAATGGAGTGGATAGGAAGAAGAAGAGTTGAAAAAGAACAGGATAGATTTGTCCTTTTTGGAAGGAGAAAGATCTTGAAAGGAAGAATTCTAAAAGACTTGGAGGAGCCAGGCATGAAAATATTGGTTGATGTCCTGGATGCATAGGAGCTGAAGGACATGGTTCTTCAATTGGATGGCAGGTTGGCAAGAAAAGATCTGATCGAGTTTATGGCAAATTCCACTGTGGTGAAAAGGGTAGTCACCAGCTTGGTGAGGGGAGTAGAGGTGCGGTTTGATGCACCTAAATTGGGTAGAATTCTAGATATACCGTGTGAGGGCTGTAATGACTATACTAGGCAAAGGTGGCCTTGTCTAGATTCTCTCCTTTTTGCTCTCCAAATCACCAGAAATTTCTATGATACAAAGTCTGCTGAAGAAGTGCCTGAGGCAAGGTTTGTGCAAAAGAGTGAGATGAAGGCTGAGCACAAGGGGCTATTTGAGTTTGTGAACAAATGTTTGCTACCCAGACAGGAGAGAAGGCATACTGCAAATTATATGGACCTGGTCCTTCTGGAGTGTCTTCTGAGAGGAAAGCAGATTAACTGGCATGCTTTCATTGTCAAGCTGCTGGATAGCGTCATCAATGGCTCCAAGGCCCATGCCACACCTTATGGGTTTATACTGACAACTGTCTTGGCAAGTTGAATGTTCCATTGAAAAAGTGGGAGATGGCCTCCAGGAAAGAGCACTTTAGTATCAAAACTCTGTAGGCTTGTGACTATCTGCTAAGTGTAACCCTAGTTGAACCTGGTTCATCTTTGAAGACTCCTATGAACAGCAAGGTTAGGGCATTGGTTCAAGAGTGTGGAACAAAAGATGCAGAAATTGCTAGACTCCAGGCTCGCATTGCTGAACTAGAAAATGAGAGAAATAGCCTCAAATCTGAGCTAGCAAAGGAAAAGAAAAATAGTGAAAGGATGCTCCAAACAATGCTCAACCTTCTTTAATCCCAACCCTCTAGTTCCCCCAAGCCCTAGGCTTTCCAGTTCCTCTCTTTGAACCAGTTTAGAAACCACCTCAGTGACCCATATTCGGGACTTTTCTCTATTTTTTGATCATGGTTGGATGTTTGTTTTTCTTTCTTTTTGTGGTCTGTTTTGTAGAAACACCTCCTAATCAATGACAATGTGCATTATTTTCTCTTGTTCTATGAAACTTCTGATCTTAATAGTTAAATTTTTTGTGAAGTTGATTATTGATTAACTGAATCATGTTTTCACTTGCAGTTGCCCCTGTGGCCATGAGTAATAATTAACATATCGGATTCATATAATATGCAGCTTTTCGATGATGCCAAAATGGGGAAGAGATATTGTGCTTTACTTTTTATTCTGAAATAAACTGATATTTATAACCTGATTAAACCTGGTCCTTAATGATAAGTTAAATTAAAGTGTGATAACTAAGCTGAGTTCAACAGGTTCTCTGAACAATAAAAGCACAGAGTTTGTCATCATCAAAGAGGGGAAATTTGTTGGCCCAAGTTCAGATGAAGTTTTGAAGATTGACAAAATAAACTCAGTCATGGACCAGGTCCATCATGTGAGACACAGTGTTAATATACTTATACATTTGAGAGGCCTGTGGAGAAGATAAGTATCAAAGATTAGCAACAATATCTTCTGAGTTGATCGAAAAGGTTGCATAGGATAAGGAGTTGAAGTCTCCTTATGTAAAGAGAACTAAATCCGTATCAAGAATAAGGATTGGAGTTTGAATTGTTCTAGGACTTGAATTTGATGAAGGATCGGCAATTGAGTCTCAATCAAACTCTGATTACTAACTCTATAAATAATAATGATTGTTCTCTTTTATAGGTGATTCCACATACACAAAAGTTAAACTAAATTGAGAGCAAACGAGCTAGGCGATTTTGCAAGAAATTTATGTGTGATTCAAGTGTGCATTCTCGAAGCTACATGAACCAGAGTGAAGAACCAATTCCATTATGTCTTTCTTTATTTCTAGTTAAATTGCAGTAGGTGTTTTCATATTGTACCTTTCAACTTTATCTAGAAGAAATTGTATTAGGTACTTTGAGTATTCACGTTAGAGTTAACTTGAAGGTGTCGCAACAGTTGAGGCTTTGTGCTACACTGGATTAGAGTTTAATCCGTAGGTTTACAAGAGTTTTGTAAATGCTGTTTTGGCTCAGTAATTTTAGTGGAAGTTTGGGAAAATCCTACTGAGTAATAGGTCGTGGTTTTTTCACCTTTTGAGCCAGGTGTTTCCCACAGAAAAATCTATATGTTCTTTATTTTATGCAATCTTAATTCCGCAAATAGTGATAGTAAGTACATCTAGAAGAACCAGATTCTTCTAGTGCAAAAATTAGGTACCACACAAACCAAACCCCCCCCCCCTCGTGTGGTATTGGTTTAAAACATCAAACCTACTTCAGAGAAAGAGCCTAAGAGGGCGTTTTCATGTTCTGTGTGCGGACAAGGTGGTCACAATAGAAAAACATGTAGGAATCGACCAAAATAAATAGTTGGAAACATAAAACTTCCTATTACATTTGTTGTCATGTTGAGTAGTTAAGTTTCACAAACAATAGATTTACAAATGTTGAGTAGTTAAGTTTCACAAGCAATTGAGATATTTTATTATACATGTTTTGATTATCCAATAATAGTGTCTTGTTGTTTTTAATGGTGCTAAATATATTGATAGATTGTATAAATACAAAACAGAACTCCAAACAATCAATGGTATTATATGTATACAAATGTATAAATGAGAGTATAAGTTTGTAAAAATTTGTATAACTATGTATATTATTGTATGCATATGTATTAACCCTGCTACATTGACAAAACTGCAACAATAATGAAAATACATACTTTGTTAAAGGACAAAAGCAAATGAAATATTAATTAAAATGTAATCACAACTACAATGTGTAATGACTACCACAAATTACACAAAAATAAAAACATCTATAATATCCTTTAAGGTTATCTCATAAGTAGAAGAATAGTTCTTAGATAAAACTAGGCAACAACTCCTGATAGATAGAAAAACTACAGTAAAATAGAAAAAACAGAAATACTTTTTTGGTCGTCCCCTCTTCCTCTTCCTGAAAAGTCTCCCTGTGATTTCATCACCACTAATTGCACTGGACTGTTGTTTTTTCCTTCCATAATCCCACAACAGAGATCCCCACCTGGTGCGAAGTGTCTCAATGTCAAAATTATCTTTTCGAATTTCCTAACCAATGATGAAATACTCAGCAAAGCCAGCAACAAAAGCACCACAATCACTGTAATTAACAAGAAACAAATCAGATTCAAATAGGTACACTAATAGTAAAATAATTGAGATTAACTTACCATTTGATCTGTTGGGGCACATTATTAACCAGATTAATATGCAAAGCATCAGAATAGGATTTATCGGTATATGCACCATGGTTCCAATCAATTCCCTTCTTCTCGACATAAAAATCAGAACACTTCAAGAAGTAAGGTATCAGAATTGCATAAGGTAATGCAACATCCAAAGAAAGTCTATCATTAATAGCTCCACGGTTAGAGTCATAGATGTGGATGCACCTATCTATGAACGTAAACAACCCCAAAATCCAATGGCCCAATTTTGCTCTTCCACATTTCACATAGATAGGGAATAAGTGTGCCACGATACATTTGCATCACAATAATATCCTCTAATGTACTCTTCTATCTCATGCTCTTCAGGAATCACTGAAGGATCTTGATTCACTTTGAAATCTTTATACAGGGAGTTGATTTTGTTACCAAAGGCAAAGTCGGTTGTAGTAAACCACATGGTAACACTCGACCAATATTTTCCCCTCTTCCTAAAATAATAAAAGAGGACATCCAAGTGTTGAGACAAGAAATAAAACAGAACAACCATCACTACAAGATTTTTTAAATATAGAAATTTATACACTATTATACAGAGATATACATATTTATACAAGGTTATACAATCATATATAATCTTATAGTGTGATTATACAAAGCTATGTATACACTATGGGGGTCTCAAACAATAAAGAGATGCAACAAATAAAAAAGGCATTAGAACACAAAGTTATTAAATACCGTGTCAATCAAAAGTCAACCACAATACGCAAGTGAGTGGAACATATCCTTCGCGGTCACATGACACGAGCCAAAAGTAAAAGCTTCCGCTAGCTTATTTACTTCATCGGGACATATATTTTTGGCACTTCAAATCACAAAAAATAAAAATTAATCAGAACTACATTCATTGATAAGTATAAAATCAGAACATGAAAGATTAAAGAAAGTGAAGATACCTTCGCCTCATATCCATCCCATTATCAACAAACGCACAAAACTCTTTCGCGATAAAGGATCAAAATCATCAATTTTGATCATGAAAAGATACTTGATATAAAAATGAGCTTGTGCGCCGATCCTGATGCCCCCGAATAAAAAACTGGCAAATATGGAGATTTGGCATATTTTCCTGGTATTTTCTGTCAAACTGACTGTCCAGGAGAAATGTAATCATCTTCTACGTCTATGATGGATGGTTTGTGAAGCACAATTAGGGGCATATGTAGCGCAGCTAAATCTTCATCGCCAATGTCATCCCAAAATGTGTCACCCTTGACATCACCTACTGCCCCTTAAACAGAGAAAAAAAATAATAAAAAACTTTCAAATTGAAGAAAAGCAAAATCAGGCAAAAAAGATAAAATGCACAACGAATACCATAATCAACACCATTAGTAACACCCTCGTTAGCTAGCACATTATCTTGATTCACTTGATCGACAAAGTCAGGAACAACATCATATTAATAGCCATCAAATCAGCCGAGACCAAATGTATTATCATCCGACACACATTAATGAATCTAATAAAAAACAATAGAAAGAGAAGACATGTTGAGTGATGATTCATAAAAGGCATAACTATTGAGTGATTTGGTTTTATCAGTAAAATATTACCTTAGAATCAGTAACATCCTCCCTCGTTTGCTTGGTTTCCTTCACATTCAGAAAACTGAACACTTTTTCAAAGGAAGAAACTACATAACTGTTGAGGGTTGTAACTATATCAGTCAACTATAACAAAAAAAAAACAACAAAAGTAAGTCAATAACCATGTTTATAACCAAAAACCATGTATATACAAAAAGTACCGATAAACTACAGAAAAGATAAAGCTCCAGTACCTTTCCAACAGCACTCCTCAACTTCTCAACTTCAGCATTCAACAGATCAATGCGCACCAAAGGATCATAACTTAAGTTAGGTTGTCGATCCATATTCTAAGGAAAAGGTTGTTTAGACTGTTGCTCTGTATTCTGAGGATAAAGTTGTGTAGACTGTTGCTCTATATTCTGAGGACAAGGTGGAGATGTAACAACAGAATTATCAGTGTGAAAGGCAGGCACCTCCCCTGGTGCAACATCATCGGTATTAACTTCAAAAGGCGTGTCGATGTTCAGAATTGACATCTCTTCACGAGGAGGGGAAATGCTCCTATAGTTCAACTATTGTAACGACCCGGCCGGTCGTTTTTGGAATTTACGCCCCAATTCCCCATTAACTACTTTCCCTAAGTTCATTTCTACTATTTTGGTTTCCCGAGACGTTCGGTATTAGGGGTTCGGAGTGTTTTGGGACACTTAGTCCCTAAATGAGAGCTTAAGAGTTGAAAAATGGTCCGTATTCGAAGCAGTATGAAGACGACCTCGAAATGGAAATCTGATGGTTCCGTTAGCTCGGTTAGGTGATTTCGGGGTTGGGAGCGTGTTCGGAATGCAATTTGGAGGTCCGTAGCTCATTTAGGCTTGAAATGCCGAAGTTTGAATTTTTGAAGTTTCCGATCCGATAGTGAGTTTTTTATCCGAGGGTCGGATTTAGATTCCGGAAGTTGCTGTAGCTCCGTCATGCCATTTTGGATGTGCGTGCAAAATTTTAGTCATTTGGACAAAGTTTGTGAACAAGTGTCTGCTGCCCAGGAGAGGAGGCATACTGCTAACTACATGGACTTGGTTCTTCTGGAATGCCTTGTGAGAGGAAAGCAAATTAACTGGCATGCCTTCATTGTCAAGCTGCTGTTTGGATAGGTTTTTGATCGAAAGTGTGTTTGGTTAGAATTTGAAGTTCCTAGGCTTGAATCTTGGCTTAAATCGTGTTTCCGGCGTTGTTTTGGGTGATTTAAGGATTGGTACAAGTTTGAATGATGTTATGGGATATGTCCGTAGGTTTGGTTTAGGTCCCGGGGGCCTCGGGTGTGTTTCGAATGCCCAACGGGTTATTTTTGGGACTTGTTGAATTGTTGAACTGCTGGTATCTGATATCCTTCTATGTGATCGCACGCTTCCATTCGCGATCGCATAGAGTAATTCTGGAGGGGGGCAAATTCCTTCATCGCGATTGCATATTATGCTCCGCGATCGCAAAGAACTGGGTTCTCCTCTTACGCGAACGCATTAATCGTGTCGCGATCGCGTAGGGCTAATTCTTCCTCTTCCGCGATCGCATGGCCTCCTATCGTGATCTCATAGACCAACTTCAGGGCCCTTCATTTTTCCTTATTCGCGATCGCATCTCCCTCCCCGCGATCGCAGTGAACAAGGGACCTGGGCAGTACTTAACAATTTCAAACGAGGGTTCTTCCATTGTTATCAAAACAAAAGCTAGAGAGCTCGGTTTTGGGAGATTTTTCGATGGATTTTCAGAGGCAACGATTGGGTAACGATTCCTTACTCCCTTATGATTAATACCTACTAATCTAACCTCAAATTCAACCTTAATTTCGTATTTTTGAATGAAAATTGGGGTAAAGTTCTTAGACCTAATTGTGAGGATTTGAGGGGGCATTTGACCTCCGATTTGGGAGATTTTTATATGGTTAGACTCGTGAGAGTACGAGGGCTCCGAAAATGTAAAAATTATTCGATTCCAAGATGTTGGCTGAGGGGCATTTTGGTCATTTTACCTATTTTCGCGCCCTAGCTTTAATTTTAATAGTGGAATCTGTTGTTTGCAATATTATTGATGATTTGTAATTGAATTGAATAGATTTGGGCCATTTGGAGTCGGATACTCGTGGCAAGAGCATCGTTCCCTAGTTGATTTTGTACTGGTTTGAGGTAAGTGGCTTGTCTAACCTTGTATGGGGGACCTCTCCCCTTAGGACTTCTTATGTGCTGATTTAAATACCTTGTACGCGAGGTGACGAGCGTGTACTTGTGCTAATTGTTGAAAAACCCACTTTACTTGAATTGTTTAAACTGTGTTTCTCCGTATTTGACTGATTTCAATGCAAGATTTAAACTGTGTTATGTTAGAGAAGTATGACTAGATAGAATTAATTGCTTAATTGCTTATTTGCCTTAATTGAAATTACGTGAAGCATGTTAGGCCAGAATTTAGTTGTTACTTGTATTTGTGTACCTCATTCTCTGAATATTTCCCTGTTTTGGTTGCGCTTTTACGTTGGGACTACGGGTTCAATTCCCGGGAGATCCTTTGCTACTTATATGATGGACTACGGGTTCAATTCCCGGGAGATCCTTTGCTACTGATATGACAATTCCAGGAAGATCCTTTGCTATTGATAAGGTGGACCACGGGTTCGATTCCCGGGAGATCCTAGATATTTAAATGTGATGGACTTCGGGTTCAATTCCCTGGAGATCCACTTGACAGTTGAGGAATACTTGGTTTTGTTATTTTCCTTACTTAGCTTAATTGTCATTGATTTTTAGCTTCTATCCTATTTTTATCGTTATTTTCGATTATTTCCTGATTTGCACTTCTCATTATTGTTATTATGTTTATTCTCAGTAAGGCCTTGACCTTCCTCGTCACTACTCAATCGAGGTTAGGCTTGGCACTTATTGAGTACCGATGTGGTGTACTCATGCCCCTTCTGCACATGTTTTTCATGTGTAGATCCACGTACTTCTGGTCGGACATTCTATCAGTGATCCAGGTGCTATATTTGGAGACTTGAGGCATATTCTGCCGCGTTCGTAGACCGAAGAGTCTCCTTCTACTCTATCTTATAGCTAGCAGTTCCATTTCATGTATTCAGTTGTTGTAGACATTTTCGGATATTAGAGCCGTAACTTATGTTTCTCTTGGCCTGTGTTGCCCGTGGGTTTCCGGGTCTTTGGGAGAATTTTAAAATGCTTAGTGTCAAAGTGTATGTGCCAGGCGACAATTATATACATTATTATGTTATTCAGTTTTGATTACAAATTCCGCAAATTGTTATTACTTTTGCAACGTTTTAGGCTTACCTGGTCGCGAAGACTGGGTGCCATCATGATGTGTTCACAATTGGTGAACTAGGGTCGTGAAAAGTTGGTATCAGAGCTCTAGGTTCATAGGAGTCACGGGATACAGGCCGGTTTATTAGAATCTCGCTGATCGGTACGGAGACGTCCGTATTTATCTACGAGAGGCTATGTAACTGTTTAGGAAAATCTTTATCTCTTTTGAATTCCTTGTCGTGCGATGTTTTGACACCAATTCTAAACTTCTGTTTTCTATTCTCTAATAGATGTGAGGACAGGTGCTACACGAGAGGACCAGGCACCCGCGCCACCTGCTGCCGCCGTCAGAGGCCGAGCCGGGGTAGAGGTCAAGGACGCGCGCGAGGTGTAGCCACAACACCCGCGCGCGCTGCCGCTGAGGTACCACTAGTAGATCCAGTTGGAGCACAGGGACTTGGTACACCTACTACAGCTACTACTACTCCAGCGCTCCAGGAGACCCTGGCTCAATTCATGAGCATGTACACTACTTTGGCTCAGGCGAGGTTGCTTCCCCTCGCTGCAGCCACATCTCAGGTGAGGGGAGGGGCCCAGACTCCTGCAGCCCGCAGCCCGCACTCCTGAGCAGAGAGTGCCGATGGAGCAGGTTCCATAGGTTATTCCTGTACCGCCTGCAGCACCAGTACAGCCCGGGGATAGGTCATCTGTCTCAGAGGACGAGCAGCGTAGGCTAGAGAGGTTTAAGAAATATGATCCCCCAGTGTTCAGTGGCCTAGTTTCAGATGACACCTTGGGATTTTTGGAGGAGTGTCATCGCATTCTCCGTACTATGGGCATAGTGGAGTCCAGTGGGGTTTTTTTCACCGCCTTTCAGCTTCGGGGAGCCGCCTATGATTGGTGGCGTGCTTATGAGTTGGATAGGCCAGTCGAGTCTGCCTCACTGACTTGGACCCAGTTCTCAGACATGTTTATGAGGGAGTTTGTTCCCCAGAACCTCAGGGATTCATGGCGCGCGGAGTTTGAGCGTTTGCGCCGGGGTGCTATGACAGTCTCAGAGTATGCCATCTGTTATACTAGGTTGGCCAGACATGCACCGACTTTGGTTGCCACGGTTCGGGAGAGAGTTCGGAGGTTTATCGAGGGTCTTATTCCGCCCATCCGGTCCAGCATGGCCCGAGAGTTAGAGATGGATATTCCCTACCAGCAGGTAGTGAGCATTGCTAGACGGATTGAGGGTATGCTCGCCAGGGAGCGAGAGGAGAGGGAGGCCAAGAGGTCTCGAGAGTCGGGTCACTACTCTAGTGCCTGTACTTCAGCAGCCGGTCGTTATGGTAGGGGTTATTCTAGTCACCCTGTTCGTTCGGCCTTGCCAGCCGTCGGTAGTACTCCAGCTCCACCAGCACCTCAGGAGCCCTATTATGCTTCCTCAGTTTCTAGCGCGCCTCCTACACGGGGTACTTCCAGAGATCAGTCTAGCGGAGGTGGGCCCAGTCAGTCACAGCCGCCGCGCCCTCCCAGAGCTTGTTATGGGTGCGGCGATACCCGCCACATGGTTAGGGAGTGCCCCAGACGTGGGAGGAGTGCGCTTTCTCAGACTCCACAGCCTCAGCATGCTCCACAGGGTCGGCAGGCCATCGTTCCAGCTCCAGCTGCCACCCCACCTGCCCAGCCAGCCAGGGGCGGAGATCAGGGAGATAGAGGTCGCCCTCGAGGGAGGGGTCGGGCCAGATTTTATGCTATTCCTGATCGTGCCGCGGTTGTCGCCTCTAATTCTGTTATCACAGGTATTATATTGGTTAGTCACATAGAGGCATCAGTTCTATTCGATCCCGGCTCCACTTATTCATATGTGTCCTCTTATTTTGCTTCACATTCGGGTGTGCCTTGGGATTCTTTAAGTGCCCCCGTTTATGTTTCTACTCCAGTGGGAGATTCTCTTATTGTAGACCGCGTGTACCAGTCGTGTTTGGTTACTATTCGTGATTTTGAGACCAGGGATGATCTATTATTACTCGGTATGGTTGATTTTGATATTATTCTGGGAATGGACTGGTTGTTGCCCCATCATGCTATTCTTGATTGTCACGCCAATACCGTGACGCTGACTATGCCAGGTGTTCCACGTATTGAGTGGAGTGGTAGACCATACTCCCAAAAGGGTTATTTCCTTTCTTAAATCTCAACGTATGGTTGAGAAGGGGTGTGCTGCTTATTTAGCTTATGTGAGAGATGTCAGTGTTGACACCCTTTCTGTTGATTCAGTCCCAGTGGTACGGGATTTTCCCGATGTGTTTCCAGCTGATCTTCCGGGTATGCCGCCCGATAGAGATATTGATTTTGGCATTGATCTGTTATCAGGAACTCAGCCTATCTCCATTCCTCCATATTGCATGGCTCCTCCTGAGTTGAAGGAGTTGAAAGATCAGTTGCAGGAATTATTGGGTAAGGGTTTTATTCGACCCAGTATTTCACCATGGGGAGCCCCTGTTTTGTTTGTGAAGAAGAAGGACGGTTCTATGCGTATGTGCATTGATTATCGCCAGTTGAACAAAGTTACAATGAAGAACCGATATCCTTTACCTAGTATTGATGATCTGTTTGATCAGCTCCAGGGCGCACAGGTGTTCTCCAAGATTGATTTGAGCTTAGGTTACCATCAATTGAAGATTCGAAAGCCAGATATCCGGAAGACTGCTTTCAGGACTCGGTATGGTCATTATGAGTTCCTTGTTATGTCTTTTGGGCTAACTAATGCCCCGGCATCTTTTATGCATTTGATGCATAGCATATTCAGGCCATATCTTAATTCATTCGTGATTGTTTTTATTGATGATATTCTGGTATATTCCCGAAGTCGGGCAGATCATGAGCAGCACCTGAGGGTAGTGCTTCAGACTGTGAGGGAGAAGAGATTGTATGTAAAGTTCTCCAAATGTGAGTTCTGGCTGAGTTCTGTGGCATTCTTAGGCCACGTGGTGTCAAGTGAGGGAATTCGAGTGGATCCAAGGAAGGTGGAGGCTGTGCAGAGTTGGCCCAAGCCCTCTTCAGCTACTGAGATCAGTAGTTTCCTTGGCTTGGCGGGTTATTACCGTCGCTTTGTGGAGGGGTTCTCATCGATCGCGGCTCCTATGACTAGATTGACCCAGAAGGGTGCCCCATTTCAGTGGACAGAGGAGTGTGAGGAGAGCTTC
>MU671767.1:0-16284 GCA_026770625.1 Nicotiana glauca | reverse complement strand
TCCTTCTACTCTATCTTATAGCTAGCAGTTCCATTTCATGTATTCAGTTGTTGTAGACATTTTCGGATATTAGAGCCGTAACTTATGTTTCTCTTAGCCTGTGTTGCCCGTGGGTTTCCGGGTCTTTGGGAGAATTTTAAAATGCTTAGTGTCAAAGTGTATGTGCCAGGTGACAATTATATACATTATTATGTTATTCAGTTTTGATTACAAATTCCGCAAATTGTCATTACTTTTGCAACGTGTTAGGCTTACCTGGTCGCGAAGATTGGTGCCGTCATGATGTGTTCACAATTGGTGAACTAGGGTCGTGACAACTATAAGAAGAAAAACTGGATTACAATAGTAGAAAAAGGAAATTGTGACATATTCATAAATATACATACAAAAAAACTGAAATCATATATAAGAAGTATTATGGTACAAAATGTTTACCTAGTCGATACTACATATGATCACCCCGCCAGTCAAATCTGCATATGTTGGAGTTTCAGTCACTTTCCAATTAAGAATGCGTGGTACATTTGTTCCAACGTGAACAGATAGATGCTTGTCAACCATATAGAAACACTCAAAAATCCATATTTGAAATGCAAGTGGCTAACCTCCAAGCCTATGCATTGTCAAATAGTCACAATGTCTGTCCCTCATTGTCTGTAAAATATCTTCAAATGACTTTTTTCCCAAGCATACATCAGATATTGACCACTTTCAATGATATCAAAATCATCTTTGTTGATACCATGATTATTGGCATCTGAGAATATGAAATGATGGACAAACACCATCAAGTCCATCTTGAACGCATCTTCGTCCGACTTCCAGTCCTTTTTCTTAAACGATTAAGAAGCTGCCCCCTCGTTACAGCCTTTTTTCCATCTTCTGGAAAATACTCTTTTAGCAACCTCTTAACATCGGGTTTGTCATAGAAAGTGGCATCATCTTCTACACACTTCAAACCAGTGATAACAACAAACTCTCCAATGCAAAAACGCAGCAAACAACCATTAATTTTCACCCACAACTCCCTTTCTTGTCTTGGGACGACTTCCCTCAATAGTACACAATGAATAAGTTGATTTTGAATTTTAAATTGAGGGATGTCCAAGAAGTACCCAAAATAACTAGCACGAAACATTTGAAGTTGCGTGTCAGTCAAACATTGCTTCAAAATGCTCACAATATCAGTCTCGGTATGGGAACTAATCCTGTTGTGGAAATGATCAACTGGTTGTATATAGAATTCCCCCACCTTGCATATGGAAAAATAACAAGAAATAGATCAGGAACAAAAACTATACTAAAACATTTTATAAACATGTATAAATCAGTGTAGCAGTACTTATAAAGATGTATAAACAGTTGTATAACTTTGTATGAAATTATATAAGCATGTATGAAATTAATAGCAATATAGAGAAAACCTTAAGCTTATGTTTTCTCTCATTCAATTTGCAGCGAATAGCAAACCTTTGTTCTTTTGATATGCAATCAAGACCACTCTCACCATCGTCCTTGATCTTTCACCTTTTTGGTTTAACATTGGGGCCTACATCATCTTTATTAACCAAATTAACTTTCAGATTTTCTTTTGATTTTTCAAGTCTCCCACATTTCTTACTCCTTATTCTAACGATGTTAACCGGAGTAGGAGTATTACTTATTTACGAACGAGTCATTCGACTGCTCTCTTGTTGTAACTTTTTTGTAGGAGCAGGAAACTCAAAATCATCATCATTGGGAGCCTTGACATGCGTATTCGCTTCAGAAGCAGGGGTTAAGGGCAAGTCCCTTGATTATTTAACTGGAGTGGGAGTATTCCTCGTTTGCGAACGAGTCATTCGGCTGTTCTTTTATTGCGAGTTTTTAGGAGGAGCAGGAGACTCGAAATCATCACAATTTGGGGCTTGAACATTTACGTTTGTTACGACCCAGATTTCCCACCCTCGGGAGTCGTGATGGAGCCTACTCGTAGAAGCTAGGCAAGCCAAATTCAATTACTTTTTCATTAATAACATAATTTCTTTTTACAATTATCGGCAATAATACAAAAGCAACGAAATTAAATAATAAGCGGAAGTCTCAATATTACGAAAAACTGAATAAAAATGCAGAAAATCTCAACCAAAGCCTCTACCCAAGACTGGTGTCACAGTTTCACAGATGGTCTAAGAATACTACACATAAAGGTCTGAAAGAAATAAACTCGACACTGTCTCTAGAAATACATGAAAGAAACAGGAATATAGATGAAAGAAGACGCCAGGGCCTGCGAACGCCTGCAAGGCTACCCGGGTCTCGCTGGACTGAAAGCCTGCTCCTACACTACTGTTGTTGCTGTCCTAAGCCTGGATTTGTGCAAAATAGCACAGAGTGTATTATCAACACAACCGACCCCATGTGCTGGTAAGTGCCTAGCCTAACCCCGACGAAGTAGTGACGAGGCTAGGACCAGATCACCAAATGAACCTGTGCAGATATATATACAAGTACAATGGAGAAGTAGCAAGAAAATAACAATTTAAACTGGGGAAGGGAGCATGCTTCAGGGGAAATAGTTAGAAATAAAATATCAAGATTAATAAAGAGTACATCTCAATTTAACTTCTAGCAATAAATGAAGAGATAAGGCAACTTTCATATCCAACTCATCTTTTTGCAGGCATGCAACCCGATCCCATTTCTCAATATCTCGTGGTAGGCGTACCACCCGCTCCCATTTTAATATCACTCGTGGTAGGCATACCACCCGCTCTCATTTCCATTAAATCAACAGTTCCTCCAAAATAAATTTACTCTAACAAACGCAACAATTAATAGAAGTTCATAAGACACCAGGTACACGGAAATTATGATTCACTAAGGAAAATAATTAATCACAAGTAGCAATTAATTATGGATTATAAGGGGGCAATTAGGAAACTTAGTAATTAATATATTGAATGTCACGTAGCAATTAAGTCATATAATCATGAAGCAATTAAGGCATAAATTCAAGACATAACGTTGCGCAAGGACACCTTGGTTCAATAATAACAAGTAACACGATAAAGGGAAATGTCAACGTAAAGAATCACAGAAATAATGGAATAAGACAATTAATGCACTTGAACTAATAACAACAAGCAATCATAGCAAACTGCAATAAGTGCACGGCATCACCCTTCGTTGCTTTTACTCTCATCCTCACCAAGCAATGACAGCATAAAATGTGCACGGAATCACCCTTCGTACTTTTACTCTCTTTCCTCACATATAATCAATAGAATTGCCACGGAATGGTACATCGTGCGGCACGACATCACCCTTCGTGCTTTACACTCTTTTCCTCACAATAAGAAAACAGTGCACAGCATTACCCTTCATGCTTTTACTCTCTTTCCTCATATATAATCAATAGAATTGGTACAGAATGGTACATCGTGCGGCACAGCATCACCGGTCGTGCTTTACTCTCTTTTCCTCACAATAAGCAAACAGTGCACGACATCACCCTTCGTGCTTTTTACTCTTTCCTCACAAGAAACAAATAATGCACGGAATCACCCTTCGTGCTTTAACACTCTTCCTCACCCAATCAACAATCACAAACAAGGGCAAGGGGATAAATAAACAATAATGAAAATCCCGGCAAAGGAACACAAACGAACAATTAAAACCCGGCAAGGGTACAACATCAATAATCTCAACGTCCCGGCAAGGGAAAATATCAATAACTCTTTCTCTTTCTTTCACTTTCATCTCATAGTTCACATTATCACTCGAGCCAATGCTCCAAAGATTTACTTATCTCATATACCTTCATAATTTGTAGTTCAACTCGAGCCGACGCTCCACGAAGTTCAAAGATCACAATTTCTTTCACAAGATCTTTACAACATATAGAAGTCATAAATTAAACATGGATGATATAACAAAATCCCAGCTATTCGCAAAGTAAGGACTCACGGTTATGCTAGACACCAATGTATAAATACTCCTCACCATGCCTATACATCGTACCCGACAATTAGCAAGTAGCAAATAAGACTCAACTCCTATTCCCTCAAGCTAGGGTTAAACCAAACACTTACCTTGATCCTTTGAATTCAACTCAAGTCTCAACGCCACCAATTCGCTCGAATCTAGCCATAAATTACTTAATTACTTTAATAAACACTTAATGAATCAATTTGAATGCATAAAAATAAATTTCCCAAACTTTTTCCAAAAATTCCAAAATCGTCCCCAGGCCCACATGGTCGAAACCCGAGGTTCGAACCAAAACCCGGTTACCCTTTCTCCCACAAACTCAAATATGCAATTTATTTTGAAATCGGACCTCAAATTGAGGTCCAAATCCCCAATTTTTAGAAAATCTAGGTTCTACCCAAAACCCCCAATTTCACCTATGAAAATCATTGATTTTAAGTGAAAAACATGTTAAATGATGTTAATGATTGAAAGAATTAGTAAAGTCGACTTACAAGTGATTTGGGATGAACTTTTTCTTGAAAACTCGCCCAAGGAGTTATATTTTGAAAGTGGGGTGAAAAATGACTTAAAATTCGACTAAGTATGAGATATACTGGGCTTCAGATATGGGAAATGCAAAATTGGGTTCTACAAGTATGGGAAATGCGAGATTTTTGTTCGCATTTGCGAACTCAAGCCATTTGGGAGAACTTCGCATTTGCGAACATTTAGTCGCATTTGCCAAAATAGCTCCCTCGCATTTGCCAGCCACTAGTTGCATTTGCGACCCCAACCCAGTGCACCCTTCCTCGCATTTGTGAAGCCACGCTCGCATTTGTGAGGCCGGCTTCTCAAATGCGAAAATTTCAGGTCTGATGCACAAAATTTTTCCTAAGTTTAAAATGCACTCCGACGCCTATCCAAAACTCACCCGAGCCTTCGGGGCTCCAAACCAAATATGCACACAACCTTTAAAATATCCTACGGACTTATCCATGCGATCAAATCGCCAAAATAATATCATAAACAACAAATCAAACCTTAAAATCACAAGTTTTTTCTCAAACTTCTTAAACTTTCAAATCTAGAGTTTTAAGTCCGAAACACGTCAAACAAGGTCTGATTTCAACCAAACTTTATAGAAAGCGCTTACACCATATATAAGACTTGTACTGGGCGCCGGAACCAAGATAAGGGCCCCATACCACAGTCTTTTAATCAAATTTTATTTCCAATTTCTTAATAATTTAAGAAAAACAATTTTACTCAAAATTCATTTTTCAGGCTTGGAACCTCGGAATTCGATTTCGGGCATACGCCCGAGTCCCATATTTTTCTACGGACCCTTCAGGACCGTCAAATTACGGGTCCGGATCCGGGTCCGTTTACCTAAAATATTGACCAAAGTCAAACTTATTCATTGTAATACAAAATTTTAGCATTTTTCACAAAATTTCATATTTAGGCTTTCTAGATACGTGCCCGAATTACGCACGCAATTCGAGGTGACAAAAAATGAGGTTTTTAAGGCCTCGAAAGCACGGAGTGAATAAGAAAAAAAGGTGATGACCCTTTAGGTCATCACAATATTAGCTTCAGAATCAAGGCTTGAGGGCAAGTCCCTCTATCTTTTTGCATAATCGAACTTAACGCCTTTTCCAACAACCTTCATTTTGCTTTTAGGAGCACGTATTTTGTAACGCATTTTCTATAATAAACCAAACAAACAAAGCTTTAACAAAAGTGAAGACAACTGAAGGAAAACACAAAAATCAAACAAAAAATAAAGGCCATGAACACAAAGCAGAGGCCAGTTTTCTACAATTGTAATAAAACTCAAAAAATAAAAAGTTCTACCCTAAAAGTCGAAATAACAAAGCATGCAAACTGAAACATCAAGTTTAAGCCTAGAACGAAGATAGAAGGAACACAAAATCAAACAAAAAACACAACAACATTTTAAAGAAAATAGGCATAATCAGAAAAGCAAAAAAAGTTAAGAATAAAACAAAATTCAAAATCAAAACTGTGGTAAAAGCATAAAATGAAATGAATATTACCTAAAAATAAGAGTGAAGGCTCGAAAAAGTACTTGAACCCAACAATGGAAGTCGGTTACCGTCATCTCTGAGAAAAGCGTGAGGAAGAGAGAGAAATAGAAACAGAGGAATTGAAATTTAAAATATTAAAATATTTGTTTTGAGTTGTGGGCTACCGGGTGAAAACTAAATTTCATAGCATATACAACCTGAGCTAAACCAGATAAGGGCTTTAAATATGGGCTATTTTCGAATGAGTTGTATGGCCCAAGTGATATATGATGTAATTTCATATTTTTATAAGTAGGTAAAACTATAAATTAATGTTTATTGATTTGAGGAGAAAAAATTAAGTGAAATAAAAAAAAAACAAAGCTAAGAATAATAAATTCAGAAGGGACAATTTGTCCTATACACACTACACACATAACTCTAGCCCACTAGAGATTACAAAACAAAATGTACAGGGGTGCCACAAGTTCGAACACAACACCTCCACTGACAACGCACTCGGTTGAAATGGGTTCCCATTTATATTTCTACATTTACACATATTTTCGCAGTTACAAATGTAATTTACTAATAGTATAATTTCTAAGCAAAGTGGGTTCAACTGACCCCGCTTGATACCATGTGGGTCCGCCTTGATAAGATGGCATTAGTCAGTTACCTGAATTCCTTACCGTTAAGGAAGCAGCTGACACACGTGTCCTCTCAAGGTGTTGGCTAAGGTTGTGGAAATATATTCATGGGCTTGATTTTGATGCTACCAAACCCTTGAATGAAGTAGAGTATAGAGGGTCAGTTGTACTTGCAAATGCGTAAAGTAGAGAGACTAGATCAATTTTGGGTTTGTTTTGACTTAAACAAATTCACGCAACATGAGATTGATAAATGGCTTGAATTTACCTTTTCTGGGAAAGTTCAAAGACTAGAGTTAAAGTGTGGCGAGGACATTCGGTATTTTGGTTACAGCTATATTTTTTTAGCACGGTGTTTGACCAAAAAGTATGAGATATTTTGTTAAACTAATTAAATAAGAAGATAGAGGGTACATCCTAATTAAGGATAATTAATTCTAGATCCGAGATGGATAACATGAAAAGAATATAGTTGAGTACAAATGTTGGCAGTAGTTATCACCGAATCTAATAGTATGAAAAAGACCATGCATTAAATAACATTAGATGGTTAAAATAGAAATAAAGGAGAAGATTCACCCAATCTTGAGTGAGACGGATCCTCTTTGATTTGATAAAGATGAATGATAGACAAATACAAGAATAATAGGACCCTTTTTAGATCTGATAGGAAGTGTGAGATAACAGATCATCTAATCTCTTTAGACAGATGTGTGTTTATTTTTTCTAGAGATAGAGAGTCTGCCCACTTTTAGAAAAATTCTCTTCCTATTTATAAGGGACATAAAACCCTAAAAAAGTACAATTAGGGGGAATATTCTATTGAATATTCCCTTTGAAGATTCCAAAGCAAAACTAGTTGTTACATCTATCTGTACCGCTCGGCCTCGGCCTTATTGATGATCAATGCTCAACCTCAGCCTTATTGATCACTGCTTAACCTTGGCCTTGTTGATGATCACTGCTCGACCTTGACCTTATTGATCATTGCTCAACCTCGGCAAGACAACTCAATTCGATTCGCATGTTACTCGTGATAATTGTCTCCACATGTCGAATTTCTCTGATTTGATTTTGACCCATACACACGGCTTCTTGGTGTCGGTGATTTTGCAGACTCTTTTTCAGGCCAACCTCAGCCTAATAATTTCCAAATACTCCCACTTGCCTAGCAGAATTTCAAGTCTGTAAGTACCCGCTATTGAAATTCGTAAATGTGACGGGGCGAAGTTCTTGAGTTCTTTCTACACAACTGTCCGTTTCTTGAAAAAATGGTAGTTCATGGATCAGGAACATTGGCAAATTTGGAAGTTATCGGTCTGTCCCTCAGGTTGAGACACTTGGATATATGGTAATGCTACAATGTGGAATCACTTCAAATTTGTGCTACAAACCTTACTTCGGCAAGAAAGAAATAACTGCTTAAGAATGTACGCTGGTTAAGGCTGAGGGGTTGGCCAGACACCCATATTCTGGATGACATATCCTCGCGTCTTTCCCGCGTTCTATCTCAGCTGGAGGCCTTTACAATACATGCTTCTCATTCATTGGTTAGTGTCAAAATTTGTGTCTATCTACTTTTTTTTTAAAGTTAAGCAATCATCAAGGCAGAATGTCGTTGATATGGGGGGTTTGGCTTGACCCCTACCTTATCCATTACAAAAGTTGTAGAGTACAAAGAGAGGAGGGGGGGTATAGACCCGACCTCCAAAGCATTACTTACCAAACTGTTATATATAGTTTTCAAAAGATAATGTGGAAGAGACTTATCTGTACAAGAACGCTTCTATATCTCCTAACTATAATTCAAGTAACAAAGAAATTGGCTTTGTCATATCTTCTTCTTCTTATGTTAGGTAACTGCCATTTGTCAAGTTGAAAAATTCCTTTCACGTCTTTGGAAGTTGTTGAAAAGAGTGATAGAAGGTACAAGTTCCACTTGATTTGCAAGAAAGTCTGCCACTTGATTTGCTTCTCTATAATAGTGTAAAATTATCATCTCTGCTTCTTGAATGATCTTAGAAGTGTCTGTGATCAATTTCCAGAGCTTAAGGTTACTAGTATCCATAATAAGGAGGATATTAGTGATGATCAAAGAGTCTAGCTCCAGGTTGAATCTATTGTACCCATTTTGTATGCACCATTCTCCTCCATATTAGCTGCGACACCCTTTGCTAGATTGTTTCTTTTGGATTGAACATGGACTGAGAAGGCCATGATTAGATCTCCATTCCCATTTCTGACTACACCTCCTATACCGTCTCTGCCAGTTTCCATAACATAATTCCATCAGTATTGACCTTTACCATATCTGGTAAAGGTTTAATCCAATTTACTTGCCTCCAAATCACTATTGGCTTCAACCTCTCCACCATGTCACAGATAGGGATCCAAGTTCCAGGAAGTTCAATTTTTGGGAAGGTAGTTTGTAGAGTAGCTTTAATAATCCAAACAATCTGTTGTTCCATTTTAACTCTAACAAATCTTCTTTTATCACCAAATTTGCCAGCAATCCAGTTTCTCCATATTTCCCAACTAATAATCACTGGCGTAGCTTGAAGAACTAGTTTGTGTACTTCATTCTTAGGCTTTATATCCCACCACTGTTTGAGCACTCTTCTAATATATTATTATGATGGGTGATACCAAATGACAGTCCAAAATATTTTCACACGTGACAGGTAGCCTTTCCCTATATAAAGGTATGTTGGATGGAATCACATTGTGTTCTTTGACACCAAAAATATCTAGATACCACGTGATTCCCAAAATTTGCAATCACTTCATCAAATGATAACTTCCTCAAGTAATGTCTCCACACCAGGAATGAGATTTTAAATGGAATAGATTTATGCCACACTTTATTCAACTCCAGATTCTTTTGCTTGATATGTCTAATTTCCGACTATGCCAACTTGGTAGATTATTTCCCATTTTCAGTGTCTTTCCATATTGCATTATCTTGTTGATCGGGTTCTCCAATTTCAATATGCATGATCTGTTGAGGCAAGTATTCTAGGATAGCTTCTCTAATCTTGTCCATATTCCATCTTCCATTAATAAGAAAATCACTGACAATACTTTTGGAATTCCTGGGAGCTTGAGGTACCAATTTCGCTAATGCTCCATTATTTGTCCAGTTATCCCACCAGAAGTTAATATCTCCAACATTGATCTTCTATAGAAATCTACACTCAGCTTTGTCTCTTGCTTGAAGCATATTCTTTCAAATCTGGAAATCTCTACTATTAATGGCTCTAGATACAGGGTGACTCCTAGAACAATACTTAGCTTTGAGGAATTCTGCCAGGAGAGATGGTTGGGTTCTGAACCCCCACCATTTTTTTATTGCTAAGGTGTTAGAGATATCCTCCATACTTCTTATTCCAACTCCCCCTTCATTCTTTGGGAAACATAAATATTTTGATAAGCTCCAATGGTATTTGTTCTTGTCTCCGGATGAACCCCAAAAGTATCTGGCAAAGTACTTCTCGAGAAGATTCAGAGTGCTCTTTGGAGCGCAAACTGCAGAAAGGATATAAACAGGAAGAGACTAGAAAACACACTTAATTAGCACCATTCTTCACCCATGAGGCTGTTAGGGGTTTGTCCAAATTTTCTTACCATAATTGATTTTCCTATCTCATAAAGAAAAGGACAACATATTTATCATAATTGGGTTTTTCTTTTCCTAGAAGGAAAATATAATTCTTTCATATTTGGCTAGTTCCTTTTCTTGTAGGAAAAGGTTTGGAGTTCTATAAATTGAAGATCCGTCCTTCTCATTCAGTAGCATTCACAATGTAGTCATATGGGGCTTGAGAGTAGTGTTTAGGAGGAGAACTTATCGGACATGAGTTAGTGTGTCACTTGTGTTTGCATCTTCGTGAGATTTCTCTCTCAGTATTTTGTACTCTATTTTATTATAGTGAATTGCTCATCTCCGTCGGGAATGTAGGTCAATCGATCGAACCACGATAAATGTTTGTGTCTCTTTTGGTATTTTTTTTTTTTGTTATCTGATTTATCGTCGTTCAATATTTGCATTACTAGCTTCCGCATGACACCTGATTTTTTTGGACATAAAAAGTAGTATCAGAGCGAGGTTCAAGACAAGTTCATCTTGGTGGGTTTAGTTCTAGCACTAACCTATTTGACGGTAATCATGAGTTTTGTTAAGAAATTTGACCAGTGCGCTACACGCATTGAGACAAACTTTATGATGGAGATTCGGAGATGCGACATGTTGAAGGCTATGTGAAGAAGGTAGATCAAGTTTATTTTGTCAGAAAATTCAGTCCAAGGGGCAGAATTGTAGGGGTTTGTCTAGATTTTCTTACCATAATTGGTTTTCCTATCTCATGAAGGAAATGACAACATATTTACCATAATTAGATTTTTCTTTTCCTAGAAGAAAAATATAATTTATCCATATTTAGCTAGTTTCTTTTCTTGTAGGAAAAGGTTTGGAGTTCTATAAATTGAAGATTCATCCTTCTCATTTAGTAGCATTCACAATGTAGTCATATGGGGCTTGAGAGTGTTGTTTAGGGAGAGAACTTTACGGGACAAGTGTTAGTGTGTCACTTGTGTTTGCCTCTTTATGAGATTGTTCTCTCGATATTGTGTACTCTCTTTTATTATAGTGGATTGCTCATCTCCATCGTGGATATAGATCAATTGATTGAACCACGTTAAATGTTTGTGTCTCTTTTTTGTATAATTCTCTTTTGTTGTTTGATTTATCGTCGTTCAAGATTTACATTACTAGCTTCTGCATGACACTTATTTTTTCGGTCCTAACAGAGACAACATATTACCCTGCCAGACACTAAGTTTTTTGATAACCTTAGTGACCATACCATCAAAGTAATTGATCCTCTTCCTCCCTATATATAAAGGGAAATCCACATATGTAAATGGAAAGCTCTTCTCCATAAACTCAGTACAACATCTCAGCCTATTGATTCTGAAAGTACTGGTCTTTGGACTGGTTAAGCAGAAGCTCTTATTATCATTGACCTTTTGACCCGAGGCTTTTTCATAATTCTTGATCTGCTTCATGATGAGATTTACTGGCTTAGTGTTAGCACTGCTAAAAATGACTTTGTGTTGTGCATATGACAAATGATTAACCTGAGGTCCCTACAACTCATAGAAAAAAGGAATAAAGTTCTCATTGGTGTGTAATTTATTCAGAGATCTGGATAACACTTCAGTTGCTAAAATAAGCAGAGAAGGAGAAAGAGGATCTCCCTGTTTAAGCCCCTGGGAGGAAATGAAGAATCTCTTTCTTGAGCCATTTATAATGATAGAATACCACACTTCAGAGATCCATCACTCTATAATTTCAAGCCAGCTCTGAGCGAAACAAAACCTATTAAGTACGGAAGTTATAAATAGCCAAGATATTCTATCATATGCCTTGGCCATATCTAACTTCATTGTTATGTTCCCTCCGATGTTAGGTATGGATATAGCGTGTATAATCTCTTGAGCCATCATGACATTCTTAGTAATTAGCCTTCCTGTAACAAAACTACTTTGATTAAAAGAAATAAGATTAGAAAGAAGGGGGTTAAGCCTTCTAGAAATAATCTCAGATATAATCTTGTTGGTAAAATTGCTAAGACTAATTGGCCTTAGGTCAGAGAATGTAGAGGGTGATTCTACTTTAGGGATCAAGGCAAGGCAAATATGTTTGTAGAGTGAGTAACTTTCAACTAATCTATATGAATCTATATTTGCTACTAACGAAGACAGCAGGAAGCTCGAACAATTAATATTGGCATTACAATTAGTGAAAAATAAACATTAAATAAAATTATATTATACGATTAATATTTTAAAATTGTTATTTTATTCTTTCTTATTAGCATAAAAACATAACCAGAGCTAATGGATATGACATTAGCGAACTAAATGAATTTGAATTTCTAATTCCTTCTATTATTGAATGAGAATACACGTTATATGTGTTTTTGAAATTTTAATCCAAATTAAGTCCAGATTTCCAATATTTTTTTGTATAATATTTGAAAAGCACATTGATTAATAATTAAAATAAATTACTTGCAAAGTATTTAAGAATAAAAGACAAAGAGAAAGACAAAATCGGTTGACAAAACTCAACGACACTAATGGTTTTACAAATTCAAAGATACAGGTAAGCCTAATTAGGTAAATTTTTTTTTTTTAATAATTCACAGTATTGTACTGCGAATTACCTAGTTATGCAACTTTTTTTTAGCATAAAAAATATACTTTTTGTCTAAAAAAAACATCAAAAAAGTTTCGGACTCAGAAAATCTTCTCAAAGAAGCTGCGAAAAGTAGGTAACAAAAAGAAAACCTAACTGACTTGTCATATTAGAAAATTTGAGCTACATGCCAGACTTGCTGACCTTTCTTAACTATCAGTAGAAATTCAATAGTAAAATACGCGAGGAAAACGCTTAGGTCAAGAAATGATACTGGAGGAAGTCGACAAACAATTAAACCTATAATAAATCTTCAATTACCCAAAGGATATTCAGAATGTGCATATCCATTGCATAAACTTTTAGATTTGCATATGCTAACCGATGTACCATAGCAAGGATATTCTGTAGAAACAGAATGACTGCTAACACACTATGTTCTCCTTCTCTTTTTGTAGATTATATTCAAGAAGCAATTGAAGCACATTACCGAAGAGCTCTAGGAAGATGCACTCCTAAAAAATCAATCTGTCGAACTTCCCGTGTGTTCTCTCTGGAGTTTCGAAAGGGATGGATTTGTTGCTCGAATTAGCTACAACTAGAGGACTCCATTATGGTCCTGGACTATTTGCGGGGATTTTAATATCACTAGATATGCTTCTGAAGGAAGCATAATCACCGTATTTCCCCAAGCCTAACGAATTTCTCGAATTTCACACTGAAGATTTGGAACTCATTGACCCTCCTTTGGTAGGAAGCCAATACACTTGGGCTAAAAATGCAAATTCATTTGTTGGGTATCCATGGGCGAAGCTATGTTAGCCCAAAAGTGGTCAATTGGCCACCCCTTGCTGAAAAATTATACTACGTATAAGGTAAAAGATTGTTTGTTATTGATTAAAAATAGACTTTGAACACCCTTGCATAACCCACTCGAATTTCCTGGCTTCGCCACTGTGCGTATCACATTGACAAATTTCTGTTTTTCTACAAAGTGAGATGATTGTTTCGGCTTTATCAAACAATCCCTACTCTGAAAGTTTTGTCTGATCACTATCCTTTACTTCTCCAGTGCCGCCAATGGGGCGCGGATCAAGATCCTAATTTGAAGTTACAGAAATTGTGGTTGGAAGTAGTTTGTAGGTATTATCAAACACTGGTCCGATTCTTTTGATAGTCAAGGCTCTCCTATTTTCATTCCGCTTCCAAGCTAAAATTCTTTAGATCTAAACTCAAGGAATGGAATTCTAATTCCTTTGGCTATTTAGATACCAGAAAATCAAATATACTGGCTGATATTTTAAATTTCAACTAGGAAGCTGAATTAAGAACCCTTTCTGACAGGGAACTTGTTCGAAAAGCAGGCTTACGGATGAACTTGATGATATTGCTGTTGCGTTTTTATTAAGAGGTGTGAATAGGAAACGGAAGAGGCACCTCTTGAATTGTACCTCTTCATCTCACCCTTTCGTTGTCTATAAATTTAAAGGCTTGGCCTCATTTTTTATAACATAGAAAAATCTGAAAATTTCTCCCCTCTTTTCTATTTGCATTATTTTCAAATAAACATAAGTGACACTTTGCTCCGTCTGTTAAGTTCGCTGAAATTCTGTAGTTTCGATTGCCAGTGTTACAGAATAGTTATTCCGTTCTATCCCGGGAGGAATTAATCCAAAACCTTGGGCAACAGTGAGGGATTAAGTTCCTTAAGGACACACAAGCAATTTGTGGGCTCGGAATTATTATTTCACGTTTTGTTTATTGAACTAACGTTGTTTATTTCTCTGATTTTCTGATTTCGAACACAGATTACCAACAATCTTAAGGAATTTAATATTTATTTTTTGTGTTGAGACGGCTGATAAGAGGAAAGATGAAGTAAACAGTACAATTACTGGTGTGATATGGACTATGGATACGATGGCTGGCAGACGAAGAGAAGAAGTAATCTTTCACTCCACGTAATTGGTGTCGTCACTGGACAACGGTAACTCTATACATTATTAGGCCAATCAGAACTTTCAAATTCCATTAGATATGTGGGTGGAACTCTCATATGTTTAGACTATAGTACTCGTCAAGATTGTGGAACATCACAATTGAAATATTCGAGAGTTTCCGCGATTTTGACGGCATCACTCATAAATCATCAAGGAATATTTTGTCTTTTCCTAAGGACTTAATTATTAGACATTTATATAGTGCTCGGACAAAGCACTGGAACAACAGACCTAAGGAAATTGAAGATTGGCACAAGTATTAGTGTAATCAAGCTAATTAAATTTCGACACTTGCTTGTCACAAATGCTTCAGGGTTTCATCTAACAAATTTTTGTCCAGTGAATTTGTTTTTACCTAATTTACCACTAATATTAAGCGTCTCTTGGAAAGAAAGTGAAGAGGCGTCTCTTGAAAAGCAAGTGATGAAGAGAAGAAACCATGTGTTTCGTGATTTTATTCCAAGCAGAATGATTCAAATAAGTAATGGTACGTAAAAACTAACAACAAAATCGGGTTATGCTTTCTTTAATCTACTGATTTTTTGTTAATTAATATATTATCCTATAATATTAGGGTAAATGTTTATTATGTGATGATCTCATATTATAAATTTAAAACTGCATGCATAATTAGGAATAACATGTGTTTTGTTATTCCCTGGGCAAGTGAAAATTGTATAATTGTTATATATGCAATTTGGAGACATACATAAATATATGTGGACGGTTATTTTCAAGGTTGTTAGACATGAATTAGGCTTACTATAATACTTGAAGTATTCTTGAGATCATGGATATAATATATGTAAAGATGAACATATACGTGTTTGATGAGAGAAAAAGATGAAACTATTGAGTTGTTTAAAGTGTTATAATGGTTTAGTTGAAAAACCATTTGTAAAGGCAATTAAAATCTTTGTGATTTTCTACTCCTGCTTCGAGATCAAAATCTGCGTGATTTTTAACTCATTCGTTGAGATTAAAGTCTTCGTGACTTTCTACTCATTTGTTGGAAATTAAAGTCGACCTTATACTCGTTTTGGAGATTAAAATCTTAGTGATTTTTCTACTCTAATTTATTATTCGATTTGAAGATTAAAAATTTCATCGTTTATTAAATTTGATTATGTCACATATTACAAGGTTTGAAGATTAAAAACTTCATCGTTTAATAGATCTGGTATCAGGTAGTACTCGGTTAGAATATTAAAAACTTCACCATTTATTAATTCTGATTGTGTCAGATTGGTTTGAAGATTAAAAACTTCACCATTTATTCTGACTATGTTATGACACAAACAACAGTACTTGTCGTTGGCTCAACAACGTAATGTAAGCACGTGATTTTTGCCCTATATGAGAAATACTCCCAAAATTTTCAAAATAAAATAGTTTTGAGCTGTGTGTGATTTTATGGATTTTTGCTTTATTTTTCTTATATTATTTATATT
>MU671764.1:57366-92155 GCA_026770625.1 Nicotiana glauca | reverse complement strand
TCGCCTCTTCCCGAAGTCTAAAATGTTTTCTTATCTTCTGAAATTCGCGAACACTGTTCATTAAACACAGTCTAGTTTTCGCTTTTGCGGTTCCCATAACCGCTTCTGTGGTATCGCTTACGCATCCAATTAGACTGCTTCTGCGGATCCCTAAGTCCGCTTCTGCGGTTAATACTCCGCTCCTGTGTCCCCGCTTATGCGGACCAAGTTTCGCTTCTGTGGAACTTCACCACCCAAGCCAAACTCGCTTTTGCGCTCCTTCATCCACTTCTGTGGAACCGCTTCTGCGGTCTATCTCTGCAGAAGCGAAAATACCAGCTGACAGCAAAACAAACCTGAAGCCAAATTCGAAAACTTCTTGTTTTAACACCCGTTCTCACCCCGAGGTCCCCGGGACCTCAACCAAAAACACCAACACATCCAACAACCTTATTCAAACTTGTTCCAATCGTCAAAACCTTATCGTTAACATCAAAATTATCAAATTTCACCAAATCAAAGCCTAAGTTCTTCAAGAACTTACGAAATGCATTTTCGATCAAAAATCTAACCAAACGATGTCCGAATGACCTGAAAATTTGCAGACATATCTCGCCTATCAACCGGAATTCGTAAAAATTCCAACTTCGCCAATTCAAGCCTAATTCTTCACCGAGCCTCCAAAATCAATTCCGATTGAACTCCTATGTCACAAATCATCCCCCGAAGCTAACTGAACCACCGAAATTCACATCCGAGCCTTCTAACTATATAGTCAACTTCCGGTTGACTTTTTCCAAAACAAGCTTTCTTCTAAGAGGCTAAGTGTCTCATTTCCAACTAAAACCAACTCAATTCTATCCGAATCATTCAAATACTGATGTTGAAGCATAGAACAACATAATATGGGGATAACAGGGCGAGTCGTCACAAATTTATAAACTAAAATTCTAATACATAATCCTAAAGGTGCAATTCTTAGGGTTTCTTCTCTTCCAACAACTTCTTCCCCAAATTACATAACTTTGAACCCTAAATATTTTGGACTAAATGTATTAATAAGAACCCTAAAAATTGCAAATAATATGTAACTCTGAACCCTAACATGGTTGAGCTAACTTTGAACCCTAACATGGAGAAATTAACTTTGCACCCTAACATGGTTGAACAAATAATATATAACTTTGAACCCTAACATGGAGAAATTAAACAAAATCAGTGTATTTTGAAAAAAAAACAAAGAAAGGAGAGAGAAACCTACCTTGGGAATAGAGGTTGCCGGTAGTAGAGCTGCTACCGTCGGTGGCGTGGGTGGTGCCACTGCTACTGGGAGTCGAGGGGTTTGAGTTTGAGAGAGAAAAGAGAGATTTTGGCGAAATTTTTTGAAAGAATGGGAGGGGAAACCCTGTTTTGACAGTGGAATTAAAAATAGCGATCAACTTCGGACACTATTTTGGTAGCTAAATTAGTTTTGACATTTTGACAAAAATATCGACCAAACTTGGTCGCTATTTCTAAAAAAAATTAAATTACTTTAAATTCAATTTAAAATTATGTACATATGTAGTATAAATTTAGGATTTTAATTCAATTTAAGCTATATAGTCTATTATATATACTAATTAAATGTACAGTATATATATGTAGATGTAGTATAGTCTATTATATATACTAAGTGCATAGTTGTGACGATCCAGCCAGTCGTCTCATGGGTTACCGCCTCGTCCTCCATTTCTTCTTCTTTATGCTTTGTTATCCATGTTTTATGTGGTTGAGTTTGGAGTGAATTTGGTAAGAAATGAGATATTTAGTCTCTTTTAAGAATGCTTAAGTTGGAAAAGATAACTGGACATTGATTTATGAGTTATAGGGCTTGGATGTGAGTTCCGATGGTTCGGTTAGCATCAGGAAGTGATTTGTGGCTTAGGACTGTGATCATAAGTGGTTTTGGAGGTCCGGTGTAGAATTAGGCTTGAATTGGCGAAGTTAGTATTTTGGTAATTTTTGGATGATAGGTGAGATTTGATCCGAGGTTTGGAATGGAATTCAGAGAGTTGATATAGCTTCGTTATGTGATTTAGGATGTGTGTGTAAAATTTTAGGTCATTCGGAGGTGATTTGGTTGGGTTTTTGATCAAATGCACGTTTCGGAAGTTTTAGAAGAACTTAGGCTTGAATTCGATGTAATTTGATGGTTGTGGTGTTGTTCAAGGTGTTTTGATTAATGGAACAAGTTTGAATGATGTTTTAGGAAGTGTTGGTGCTTTTGGTTGAGGTCCCGGGGGCCTCGGGTGAGTTTCGGATGGTCAATTGGACAATTTAAGCCTTTGCGTTCGCGTCAGAGGCTCACGTTCATGGAAGGTTAAGGGGGTTGAGCTTCGCGTTCGCATCAGCCGGTTCGCATTCGCGTATAAGGGCTGGGGGTCCAGTGGAAGGTTGTTCTTCGCGTTCGCGCTTGGGTGCTCACGTTCGCGTAGGTCTGGGTATTTAAAGCATCATGTACATAGGACCCTGTCGCATTCGCGTAGGGTTATTTTTTAAGAACTAAAAAGTGTGCTTAGAGTTCGCGAGACTGAGGTTGTGAACCCGTTGGAGGAATGTCAGGAATAGGGCAGAAGTTTTTAAACATTTCATCCGCGAGCCTAAGTAATTTTTTCCACCATTGTTGAATATTTTGAGAGTTCTTTGGGAGAAATTGAAAAGGGATTCGAAGAGGATTGATTGGAAGTAAGTTTTATGAACCTAAAACCTGATTATATTGTGGAATCAACCTAGAAATTCATGGAACTTAAGCCAAAAATGGAAGAACAAGGGCTTGCGATTTTGAGATTTTAAATTAGGATTTGAGGGGTCATTTGGACTCTGATTCTGGTGTTCTTTATATGCATAGACTCGCAGCGAGATAAAGAACCAGTTGAATTAACAATTTCTTAGTTTCAATAAGTGGGCCTGGTGCTTGGGTTTTGCGAATTTTGGGATTTTTGATATTTTTCGATTGTTTTTGCTTGAGTTTTGTTCCCTTAGCCTATTGTGACGCATTCATTGGGGTTCTAGTCAAATTCGATGCGCGATGAGGCTGATTTGAGAGGCAAGGGCATAGAGAGCTAGAGCTTTAGCCGGTTCGAGGTGAGTAATGATGTTAAATGATGTCTTGAGGGTTTGAAACCCTGGATTGCACATCATAGTGCTATATTGAGGTGACTTGCACGATGGATAGCGAGCGTGGGGTAGAGCATCATTGGGGATTGTGACTTGGTCCGTCCCGATTGATGAATTTACTATGTATTTGACTGAGACTTATTTGTTATCATTATGTTTTGGGGGTAGTTGCCATGTTTGGGGCCTTGTGCCGACCTGTAGAACCATTTAGGGGCATTTTGACTGGTTTTCCTTACTTTACTTGTTAAAAATCATATCCTCAGTCATGTTTCTATTTGTTTAAAATATGTGAACCAGTGTTATCAATGCTAATTCTAAATGAGAGGAATATGAGGGCTGAGATCTCTACCTTATGTTATTGTGCCCGAGAGGCTATGAGTAAAAATGACTAAGAGGGGTTGAGAACCCCAACAGTGAGGATGTTATATATATTATTGTCGGGCTGTAGGCCATAGCAAATGTTTGTGTTGATCGGGCTATGCGCCGCAACAATATAGCGCTTGGGCTATAGGAGCCTCTCCGGAGTTTGAACACCCCTAGTGAGCGTAGTCGACTATTTACTTGGATCGGGCTATACGCCACAACGATGTACGGATCGGGCTGCACACCGCAGCAGTTATTCTGATTTCTCTTACTATGAGAGTATGTGAGCCGAGTGCTGCGATTGAGTGCTAAGTGATGAGAGTGAGCCCGAGGGGCGGATTTCTACTAGTTATTTCCTGTTAAACTACCTGTTTTACCTGATTTGGAGATATTTCATTCGACTTCGTCACTGGTTTACTGCTTAAGTGATTTCACTACTTCGATATAGAATTTCTTTGTGCCTTTATGTATTTTCATGCTTTAAGTCATTATTTATATTTATTACTCACTGGATCGGAGTACTCACATTACTCCCCACACATTGCATGCAAATCCAGGTGTTCCAGAGGCTGAGTGTGAGTTCCCCCGTTGATCAGATTTTGTTGGAGATATTGAGGTTGCTGCATGGCGTCTGCAGACCCGATTCTTCCTTCTATCTAATTATTTTTCGCATTTCTAGACATTTTCTGTATTAGGTTGTTCAGACTTGTGATAGAAGCTCTTGACTTGTGACACCGGATAGGTGGGCTATGTATTGGTATTGTCTTGACTTTCGCATATTTAACTTACTGTTTCAGACTTTTAAAATGCTAAATTGGTATTTAAACTGAATTAACTGGTAATGAATTTTATAAGGAATGGGTTGAGGTTGATAGTTGGTCAGGCTTGCTTAGCAATATGTAGGGCGCCATCACGACCGAGGTTGGGGTCGTGACAAGTTGGTATCAGAGCCTAGGTTACTAGGTCTCGCGAGTCATAAGCCGATTTAGTAGAGTCACGGATCAGTACGGAGACGTCTGTATTTATCCTCGAGAGGCTATAGAAAATTTAGGAAAAACTTCATCTTCTTGAAATTCTTGTCGTGCGAACTTGTTGATCCGAGTACTAAAATTCTCTTTACTCTATTCTCTCACAGATGGTGAGGACTCATGCTACCGAATGAGGTGAACGACCACCTGTACCACCCACCGAGGCCACTAGAGGCCGTGGACGCGATCGTGGTAGTGGCAGAAGTAGAGCAGCAGGGACAACACCTGTTGATCCACCAATTGCCCCAGCTCAGGCTCAGGCTGCAAAAGCACCAGTTCAGGCACCAACTATGCCTATCGTGATTTCGGGCCTACAGGAGGCCTTGGCATAGATCTTGACAGTTTGCATTGGCCTGGCTCAGGCAGTTTCAGCCACCACAGCAGCAGCTACTTCACAGCCCGGGGGAGGCAATCAGACCCCCATTACCCGCACACCTGAGCAGGTAGTGCAGGGACTACAGATGCCAAAGGTACCTCCAGCTCAGCCGGTTGCACCAACGCAGGAGTTCAGCATTCCAGTTATGCCGGATGATGAGCATAGCGTCTTGAGAGGTTCGGTAGACTCCAGCCTCCGTCATTCAGTGGTGCTGAGGGCAAGGATGCCTAAAGTTTTCTGGACAAGTGTCAGCGGATGCTCCGTACAGAATGCATTCTTGAGTCTAGTGGTGTGGTATTCACCACCTTTCTATTTTCTGGGGCTGCCTTTACTTGGTGGGAGGCGTATGAGAGGCATATGCCAGTTGGTGCAGTGCCCCTTACTTGGCAGGAGTTCTCCACTCTCTTCTAGGAGAAGTATGTACCGCAGTCCCACAAAGATGAGCTGCGCAGGCAGTTTGAGTGGTTGAGATAGGGGATATGACCGTGTCCCAGTATGAGATGAGGTTTTCAGAGTTGGCTCCTCATGCCGTTTGGATGGTCCCGACTGATCGTGAAAGGATTAGAAGATTTGTTGATGGCCTTAACTACCATCTCCATATTCTTATGACTAGAGATAGAGTATTGGGTGATACGTTTGAGGAGGTGGCTGATATAGCTCGAAAGATTGAGAAGGTTCACCATTAGGATCGAGACGAGAGGGAATCCAAGAGGTCTCGAGGTTCTAGCAATTACAGTGGTGCTCCTTCGAGGGGCCAATTCCAGTGTGGTAAAGGTTGTTCTTTCAGGCCCGCTCACTCGGCCTGCCCAGAGCATCGTAGGGCATCTTCAGGTCGTGGTTATCATGGGCCTTAGCAGGGCCAGTCATCACTCAGTGCCCTCTCAACTCAGAGTTCATCTCGCGCCCCATCAGTCCAGGGTTCTTCCGTGCCAGGTCCTTCTAATGGTCACTCCGGTGCGATGGGTTCCCTTCAGTCCCCTTCCCCAGCCCATGGGAGTTGTTATGAGTTTGGAGAGTTTGGACGCATCAGGAGGCAGTGTCCTCTTCGTATTTCTAGCTCGTCTCAGTAGAGGGGTCAGACCTCGACTTCTGCTCTAGTTATTTTGCCACCCGCCTAGCTAGATAGGGGTGGAGGTTAGGCATCCAAGTGTCGCCCCAGAATGGGAGGTCAATCAAGCGGTGACCAGGCTCGTTTATATGTTATTCCAGGGAGGCCAAATGCCATTACTTCAGATGTTGTCATTACAGGTATTATTATAGTCTGCCACAGAGATGCCTCTGTATTATTTGATCCCGATTCTACCTATTCTTATGTTTATTCATATTTTGCTCACCATTTGATTACGTCCCGAGAGTTTCTTGCTTTACCTGTTCATGTACCTACCCCGGTGGGCGATTATGTTGTTGTGGACCGTGTGTACCGATCATGTGTAGGTGACTATTGGGGTTCTGGAGACCCGAGTTTATCTATTGCTATTGAGCAGGGTGGATTTTGATGTCATTTTAGGCATGGATTGGTTATCTCAGTGTCATGCGATTCTAGACTATCATGCTAAGATAGTCACTTTGGCTATGCCGGATGTTCCGCAGATCGAGTGGCATGGTATGACTGATTATGTTCCGAGTAGGGTAATTTCTTTCTTGAAAGCCCAGCGTATGATTGGGAAGGGTTGTCTCTTGTATCTTGCCTTCATGAGTGATGTTGGAGCTGAGGCTTCTAGTATTGATTTTGTCCCAGTTGTAAGGGACTTCCCTGATGTATTTCCTGCAGACCTGCCGGGCATGCCACTGGACAGGGATATTGATTTTAGTATTGACCTGGTGCCGGGCACTCAGCCAATTTCTATTCCGCCATATCACATGGCGCCAGCAGAGTTTAAAGAATTGAAGGAGCCGCTTCAGGAGCTCCTAGATAAGAGGTTCATTTGGCCTAGTGTGTCACCTTGAGGTGCGCCAGTTCTGTTTGTGAAGAAGAACGATGGCACAATGAGAATGTCATCAATTATAGGCAATTGAACAAGGTAATGATTAAGAACAAGTATCCCCTGCCTCGCATTGACAATTTATTTGACCAGCTTCAGGGAGCGAGGGTGCTCTCAAAGATTGATCTCCGTTCGGGCTATTACCAGTTGAAGATCAGGGATTCAGATATTCTTAAGACTGCTTTCAAGACTTGTTATGGTCATTATGAGTTCCTTGTCATGTCTTTTGGGCTGACCAATGCCCCAACTGCGTTTATGCATTTGATGAATAATGTATTTTGGCCTTATCTAGATTCGTTTGTTATTGTTTTCATTGATGAGATTTTGGTGTACTCACGTAGCCAGGAGGAGCATGCGGAGCATTTGTGAGTTGTATTACAGAGATTAATGGAGGAGAAGCTTTATGCAAAGTTCTCCAAGTGTGAGTTTTGGCTCGGTTTAGTGGCTTTCTTGGGACACGTGGTGTCCAGCGAGGGTATTCAGGTATATCCGAAGAAGGTAGAGGCAGTTTAGAGTTGGCCTAGACCATCCTCAACCACAGAGATTCATAGCTTTCTTGGTTTGGCAGGCTATTACCGCCGATTCGTTCAGGGATCCTCATCCATTGCATCGCCCTTGACTAAGTTGACTCAGAAGGGTGCTCTATTGTATGGTCGGACGAGTGTGAGGAGAGCTTTCAGAAGCTCAAGACAGCCTTGACCACAGCTCCAGTGTTTGTTTTGCCATCAGCTTCAGGTTCATATACCGTGTATTGTGATGCTTCGAGAGTTAGGATTGGTTGTTTATTGATGCAGGAGGGTAGGGTTATTGCTTATGCTTCTCGTCAGTTGAAGCCCCACGAGAAGAACTACCATGTTCATGATTTGGAGTTGGCTGCTATAATTCAAGCAAAAGGATCTTAATTTGAGGCAGTGGAGATGGTTAGAGTTGCTTAAGGATTATGACATCACCATATTGTATCATCCGAGAAAGGCCAATGTAGTTGTAGATGCTTTGAGCCCAAAGGCAGTGAGTATGGGGCGTTTGGCGTATATTCCAGTTGGGGAGAGACCCCTTGCAGTTGATGTTTAGGCCTTGGCCAATCGGTTTGTGAGATTAGATATTTCGAAGCCCAGTCGGGTGTTGAATTGCGTTGTTTCTCGGTCTTCTTTATATAATCGCATCAGAGAGTGCCAGTATAATGATCCGTATATGCTTGTCATGAAGGACATAGTTCCTCATGATGATACCATAGATGTGACAGTTGGTGATGATGGATTGTTGAGGATGCAAGGCCGGATTTGCGTGCCAAATGTGGATGGGCTTCGGGAGTTGATACTGGAAGAGGCCCATAGCTTGCGGCATTCCATTCATTCGGGTGCCGCGAAGATGTATCAAGATCTTAGACAACATTATTGGTGGCGGAGAATGAATAAAGATATCGTGGGGTTTGTAGCTCGGTGTCTCAATTGTCAGCAGGTGAAATATGAGCATCAAAGATCGGGTGGCTTGCTTCAGTAGATGGTTATTCGAGAGTGGAAGTGGGAGAGGATCACTATGGATTTTGGTGTAGGACTTCCTCGGACTTTGAAGAAGTTCGATGCTATTTGGGTGATTGTAGACAGGCTGTCCAAGTTCGCGAACTTCATTACTATCTGTACTACTTATTCTTCAGAGCGGCTGGTAGAGTTATATATTCGGGAGATTGTTCAGTTGCATGGTGTCCCAGTTTCCATCATATCAGATCGGGCCACTCAGTTTACTTCCCAATTTTGGAAGTGTGTTCAACGAAAGTTGGGCACTCAGGTGTAGTTGAGCATAGCTTTTCACCCTCAGATGGAATAGTAGTCCGAGCGCACCATTCAGATATTGGAGGATATGCTATGCGCCTGTGTTATTGATTTTGGAGGGTCAGGGGATAAGTTTCTACCACTTGCAGAGTTTGCTTATAACAACAGCTACCAGTTGAGTATTCAGATGGCTCTGTATGAGGCTTTGTATGGGAGGCGGTGTAGATCTCCAGTTGGTTGGTTCGAGACCAGTGAGGCTAGGCTATTGGGGATAGATTTGGTTCAAGATGCTTTGGATAAAGTAAAGGTAATTCAGGATATACTTCGTACGGCGCAGTCGAGGCAGAAGAGCTATGCGGATCGGAAGGTTCGATTATCCTACATGGTTGGTGAGAAAGTCCTATTGAAGGTTTCTCCCACGAAGGGTGTTATGAGATTCAGAAAGAAAGGAAAGTTGTGTCCGCGATTCATTGGGCCTTTTGAGGTACTTTAAAGGATTGGGGAGGTGGCTTATGAGCTTGCCTTGCCACACAGCTTGTCGAGTGTGCATCCAGTTTTCCATGTTTCTATGCTCTAGAAGTATATTAGGGACCCATACCATGTTTTGGATTTTCGTACGGTTTAGTTGGAGGGTGATTTGACCTATTATGTAGAGCCAGCAGCTATTTTTGAATGACAGGTTCAAAAGTTGAGATCAGCCCGTGAAGGAGGCTACCTGGGAGACCGAGCGGGATATGCGGAGCAGATATCCTCACCTATTTGAGGCTTCAGGTATTGTTTTTACCCGTTTGAGGATGAACGTTTGTCTAAGTTGGGGAGGATGTGACGACCCGGCCAGTAGTCTCATGAGTTACCTCCCAGTCTCCCCCATTTCTGCTTCTTTATGCTTCATTATCCGTGTTTTATGTGATTGAGTTGATTGGGTTGAGTTCGGAGTCAATTTGGTAAGAAATGAGACACTTAGTCTCTTTTAAGAATGTTTAAGTTAGAAAAATCAACCGGATGCTGACTTGTGAGTTAGAGGGCTCGTATGTGAGTTCCGGTGGTTCGGTTAGCTTCAAGAGGTGATTTGTGATTTAGGAGTATGATCGGAAGTGGTTTTTGAGGTCCGGTATAAAATTAGGCGTGAATTGGCGAAGTTAGTATTTTGGCGATTTCCGGTTGATAGGTGAGATTTTGATCCAAGGGTAGGAATGGAATTTGAGAGTTGTTGTAGCTTCTTTATGAGATTTTGGATGTATGTGTAAAATTTCAGGTCATTCAGAGGTGATTTTGTTGTGTTTTTTATCAAATGCGTGTTTCGGAAGTTTTAGAAGAACTTAGGCATGAATTCTATGTAATTTGACGGTTTTGGTATTGTTTGAGGTGTTTTAATGATTGGAAAAAGTTTGAATGATATTTTAGGAAGTCTTGGTGCTTTTGGTTGAGGTCCCGGGGGCCTCGAGTGAGCTTCGGATGGTCAATCGGACCATTTTTGGCTTTGAAGAGTTGCAAATTTTCATTTCAGGTATTGCAGAGATTTATCTCTTCGCGTTCACATAAAGGACCTCGCGTTCACGAAGAAGGAGTTTGGAAGGCAGGAATTTAATCCTTCGCGTTCACGTTAGAGGCTCGCGTTCGCAGAAGGCTAAGGGGGTTGAGCTTCGCATTCGCATCAACCTGTTCGCGTTCACGTATAAGGCTGGGGGTCCAGTGGAAGATTGTTCTTCGCGTTCGCTCTTGGGTGCTCGCGTTCGCGTAGGTCTGGGTTTTTAAAGCATCGTGTACGTAGGACAGTGTCGCGTTCGCATAGGGTTATTTTTGAGGAATTAAAAAGTATGCTTCGCGTTCGCGAGACTGAGGTCGCAAACGCTATGAAGGAATGTCAGGAACAGGGCAGAAGGTTTTAAACATTTCATCCGCGAGCCTAAGTCATTTTCTACCATTGTTGAAGATTTTGAGAGCTCTTTGGGATAAATTGAAGAGGGATTAGAAACTGATTGATTGGAAGTAAGTTTTATGAACCTAAAACGTGATTATATTGTGGAATCAACCTAGAAATTCATGGAAATTTAGCCAAAAATGGAAGAATTAGGGCTTGGTATTTTGAGATTTTAAATTGGGATTTGAGGCGTCAATTGGACTCCGATTTTGGTGTTCTTTATATGCATAAACTCGTGGCGAGATAAGGAACCCATTGATGTGGAAAAATATTTTAGCGAAGTGGTTCCGAGGCTCGGCTTTTGCTAATTTCGGGATTTTTGATATTTTTCGATTGTTTTCGCTTGGGTTTTGTTCCCTTAGCCTATTGTAAGGTATTCGTTGTGGTTTTGGTTAGATTCGACGCGCGGGGAGGTCGATTTGAGAGCCAAGGACATAGAGAGCTAGATCTTTAGCTGGTTCGAGGTGAGTAGTGACGTTAAATAATGTCCTGAGGGTTTGAAACCCCGAATTGCACATCGTAGTGCTATATTGAGGTGACTCTCATGCCGGATAGTGAGCGTAGGGTAGAGCACCATTGGGGATTGAGACTTGGTCCATCCCGATTGATGAATTTACTATGTATTTACTGAGACTTATTTTTTATCATTATGATTTGGGCTAGTTGCCATGTTTGGGGCCTTGTGCCGACCTGTAGAACCCTTTCGGGGAATTTTGACTAATTTTCCTCACTTTACTTGTTAAAAATCATATCCTTAGTCATGTTTCTATTTGTTTAAAAGATGTGAACCGGTGTTATCAATGCTAATTCTAAATTAGAGGAATATGAGGGCTGAGATCCCTACCTTATGTTATTGTGTCCGAGAGACTGTGAGTAAAAATGACTGAGAGGGGTTGAGAACCCCAACAGTGAGGATGTTATATATATTATGGATCGGGTTGCGCGTAGCGGTATTATAGCGTTTGGGCTGTTGGAACCCCTTCGAAGTGTGCACACCCCCAGTGAACTCAGTCGACTATCTGCCTGGATCGGGCTGCACGCTGCAGCGGTTACTCTGATTTCTCTTACTATGAGAGTATATGAGGCGAGTGCTGCGATTGAGTGCTAAGTGATGAGAGTGAGCTCGAAGGGCAGATTTCTACTTGGTATTTCCTGTTAAACTACCTATTTTACCTGATTTCGAGAGATTTCATTCGACTTCTTCACGGGTTTACTGCTTAAGTGATTTTAGTGCTTCGATATAGAATTGCTTTGTGCCTTTACGTATTTTCATGCTTCCTGTCATTATTTATATTTATTACTCACTGGGTCGGAGTACTCACATTACTCCCTGCACCTTGCGTGCAGATCTAGGTGTTCCAGAGGCTGAGTGTGAGTTCCGCCGTTGATCAGATTTTGTCGGAGATATCGAGGAAACCACATGGGAATGTATCAATATATCATCAACAAAAACTATCACGAATGAATCCAAAAAATGTCCTGAACACTCGGTTCATCATGTCCATAAAAGCTTTTGGGGCATTGTCAACCCGAATGACATAACTAAGAACTCATAATGCTTGTACCGAGTGCGGAAAACTGTCTTAGGGATATCAGATACCCTAATCCTCAACTGATGGTATCCAGATCGCAAGTCAATCTTCAAAAATACGTTGGTACCCTGAAGCTGATCAACAAATCATCAATCCTTGGCAGCGGATACTTATTCTTGATTGTTACCTTATTCAACTATCGGTAATCAATACGCATTCTCATTGATCCGCCCTTCTTCTTGACAAACAACACCGGTGCACCCCAAGGTGAAACACTAGGTCTAATGAAACCCTTCTCAAGCAAATTTTGCAACTGTTCCTTTAACTCTTTCAACTCAGGTGGCGCTATACGATACGACATGATAGAAATGGGTTGAGTGCCCGGAACCAGATCAATGCAGAAGTGAATAACCCTGTCAGGTGGCATACCCGGCAGGTATGAAGGGGAAAACATAAGGAAACTCACAAACAACGGGAACAGAATCAATGGAGGGAACCTCAGCACTGGAATTACGAACATAGGCTAAATAGGCTAAACACCCCTTCTTAACCATACGCCGAGCCTTCACATACGATATAACATTGTGGGTAGAATGACCATGAGTCCCTCTCCACTCTAAACGAGGCAAACCCGGTAAGCTAAGGTCACAGTCTTAGCACGACAGCCCAAGATAGTATGGTAAGGTGATAACCAGTTCATCCCAATATAACGCTGAATTCATCCATGTCAAGAAGAAGAAAATCCACACCACTATACATGAACAATGGACTCGATCAACCACAATTGCGTCACCCACCAGTGTAGACACATAGACAGGAACACTCAATGAATCTCTAAGCATGACCAGGCACGGTGCAAAATAAGATGATGCATACGCATACATAGAACCTAGATCAAATAACATTAAAGCATCTCTATCACAAACCAGAACAATACCAGCACCTCCATCTCTAATATTTTTACCTCCACCTCTAGCATCTCTACCTCCACTTCTAATACCTCTAACTCCACCTATAATACCTCTCTCCGAGTGATGTGGAGAAACTTCTCTAGGAATAGATGCGTGAGTTGCTCCCAAGTCGATGATGGTGATCCGGCTGGTCTAGCCAATCAATAATCTCTCCAATAGGTCTTGGCGGATCCAGACAAGCGATAAGTAGCAAAATTGACCCCATTGGTCTCAATTATCCCCATGTCCCTAATAACCTCATGACAGTTGTGTTGATAATCTTGGGGATCCTCAGTAGCTGCACCGCTGAATGTAATAGTGAGGAGCTTAGGGAAACACATCCAATCTCCACAAATCCTCCAAAGACGTAGCTGATCTATCACCAATCTGCGCTGTTGCTCGGCTGAAAAAGTGGCACATAACCTCGCCATTCGCAAAAGGACAAGAGTAGAGATTTTAATTTAGCACTAAGAGAGCAAAATTGTACTACAAGAAATAATAGAAGTGAAACTCTTTCCTAACTCTGTAGCCTCTGGTGGATAAATACAGACGTCTCCGTACCGATCCCTCAGACTCTACTAAGCTTGTCCGTGAGTTGTGAGACCTATGTAACCTAGAGCTTTGATGCCAACTTATCACGTCCCGAATTTCCCACCCTCGGGGGTCGTGATGGCGCCTACTTGTAGAAGCTGGGCAAGACACACATTTATCATCCATAACTACTTATATTGACAATCAATTTTTACCAATTTAATTAACAGGAAATAAATAATTAAATTAAAAGCAAAATTCATAATTTAGCGAAAGACTTGAATGATATAAACAAAATCAATAAGGAAAAATCCACATATGCCTCTACTCAGAACTGGAGTCACAATACTCACGGACTACTAAGATTTACTACATACAACCGTTTGAAAGAAAGTAACAATGCCTGTCTCGAAACATGAGATAATAGAATTAAATATAAGACAGAGGAGACGTCGGGCCTGTAGACGCCTACAAGGCTACCTTGGTGTCTCGGTGGACTGAAGGCTAACTCCCGAGCTACTGCTGCTGTCCGGAACCTGGATCCGTGCAAAAGAGCATAGAGTATAGTGTCAGCACAACCGACCCCATGTGCTGGTAAGTGCCTAGCTTAACCCCGGCAAAGTAGTGACGAGGCTAGGACCATATCACCAAATAAACCAGTGCAGTTGTATAATATACAGGGTAAAGTAAAGCAAAAATAAACAAATAAAGATGGCAGGGAGAAACATGCTTCCGGCAATAACAGATACAACAGAATCTTAAGAGAATTATCAGGAAACCAAATTCAACTTCTAATAAGGATAAAGAAAACAAGGCAGATTTCATTCTCAGATCACAACTCGTTGCAGGCGTACAACCCGATCCCATTTCTCATATGTTGTGGTAGGCGTACCACCCGCTCCTATTTCATTAAATCTCGTGGTAGGCGTACCACCCACTCCTATTTCATTATATCAAGAGTTCTTCCAAATGAAATTTACTCCAACAAACGCAACAATTAATACGAATTCATAAGACAACAAGTACACAAAAATCATGAATCACCAAGGAAAATAAATAATGACAAGTAGAAATTAAGAGCAATTAGGCAATTAAATATTTAGTATATTAAATGTCATGTAGCAATTAAGTCACATAAATATATAACAATTATAGCATAAATTCAAGGCGTAATGTTGTGCAAGGATACCTTGACCCAATAATAACAAGTAACACAATAAGGAAATGTCAACATAAGAATCACAGTAATAGTGGAATAAGACAATTAGTGCACTTGAACGAAAAACAACAAGAAATCATAAGAAACGGCAATAAGTGCACGGCATCACCCTTCGTGCTTTTACTCTCATCCTCACCACGCAATGATATGATAAAAATGTGCACGACATCACCCGTCATGCTTTTACTCTCATCCTCACCAAGCAATGATATAATAAAAATTGTGCATGGCATCACCCTTCGTGCTTTTACTCTCTTTCCTCACATACAATCAATAGAATTGGCACGGAATGGTACATCGTGCGGCACGACATCACCCTTCGTGCTTTACACTCTTTCCTCACAATAAACAAATAATGCACGACATCACCCTTCGTGCCTTAACACTCTTCCTCACCCAAGCAACAATAACAAAACAATTAAGGCAAGGGAATCAATGACATCACCATAAAGTCAGGTAACAATAGGAAATCAGTAAAATAAATGTAAAGAACAATGCAACTAATTTATAAACAAGAATCAGGGAAAATCAAGGACAAGTGCACGGCATCACCCTTCGTGCTTTTACTCTCGTCTTCACCGTAAGAATCAATATAATAGGCATGGAATAGTAAATCGTGCGGCATGGCTCTCCCTTCATGCTTTACATTCTTTCCTCACAATAAACAGACAATCATGGCATTACCCTTCATGCTTTATGTCACGACCCCAAATAGGCCCAGTCGTGATGGAGCCCCTCGTGAAGACAAGGCTAGCAGACACAACACTCACATCCACCCTTTAATCATTAAGAGTCATTTTTAATCCTTTAATTAGAGAAATATTCATAATATAAATTTGAAGGAAAATAATGCGGAATTACAATACAAGCCCGACATTGGGTGTCACTAGTCATCAACGTCTATCAAGGTCTGAATACAACAAGATATCTAAAATAATGTAGTAATTACAGTAATAGCAATGTAAGGAAGGGAGCGATGCTGCGAACATCATGCAAAATCAACACCCGCTACCGGGTTCCGATATGCTTGCGTCTGCACAAAAGGTGTAGGGAGTAATGTGAGTACTCCAACCCTGTAAGTAATAAGAGTAAATAAAGACTGAGCAGTGGGAAACAATGAATCCACATTCACGTTAGGCTCAATAAACACAACAGGCTCTTAAATCATAATACGAATCAACCTTCCCTTTTAATATCCGGCTCTTAGTAAAAATCATTTTGAAATACTTTCCAGCAGTTTCAGTAGGAGTTCAATACCAGTTATGATGATAATAGAGATTAAATCCATAATCGGCCCCTCGGCAAAAACTTAGTTTGTAAAACTGACCCTCGGGCAAAACAATAATCAGAAACACTTCATAACCTAAAAATCTCGTTGGAAATAGCCAAATACCAAATCAGTGATTAATTTCTGAACATCTCGTAAACCCAGTTTAAATAAAAGTTTTTTTAAAACATTTTTTCAACTTTTTGACAGAGGCGTCATATAAAGATGAGTAAAAATAGCCAATAAATAAACATATTCGATAAAAACTCACTTTAAAGAGGAGTGAAATCAATAAGTTCACAAACAGGCTTTTCAGGCAAAGTACAACTCATGTGTATGTATATATCTATCGCCCTTCGGGCTAGCCTCTCTTTCACTCATGACTCATCTCTTACCGATCACTTCTCGCACTCACCATTCATGCTCAATAGGTAACATATAGTAACCGCTGCGGCGTGCATCCCGATCCATATATTTCATCAACGGCGCTCACTGGGGGTGTGCAGACTCCGGGAGAGGCTCCTACAGCCCAAGCACTATATCGTTGCAGTGTACAGCCCGATCTATATAAGTATCGTTGCGGCGTGCAGCTCGATCCCTATACTTTTATATATGTTTCTGCGGCGTGCAGCCCGATTCGTATATATTTATATATATGTTGCTGCGGCGTGCAGCCTGATCCGAAGATATATAATCCTCACAACTAGGCCCTCGGCCTCTCTCAGTCATTAACCTCACCATCAGACTCTCAGTCTATCTTAGTCATCATTCCCACCATCAAACCCTCGGTCTATCTCAGTAAAATAGGGAACTCGGCCCAAAAGTAGTTTCCACACTTTTAAGAACATAGTGATGAAGCCAGATTTGAGTAATAAACAGGTAAAACATGACTAAAGATATGCTTTCAAACAAATAGAATGAGGAAAGATAGTAAAAATGCCCCTAAGGGTCTCAACAAGTCAGCACAAGGCTCCAAACATGGCATACAACCCACAATAAAGTAACGCCAGACAATTAATTATCAAATACACATGAAAATAATCGTTCGGGATGGACTAGGTCACAATACCCAGCGGTGCTCTACCTCACGCCCGTCATCTAGCGTGTAAGTCCCCTCAAAGTAACACAACGATGTGTAATCCAGGGTTTCAAACCCTTAGGAGAGTATTTACAATCATTACTTACCTCGAACCAGCGAAATCTCTAGCTCGCGACGCCTTTGCCCTCAATTTGGCCTCCACGTGTATCGAATCTATCAAAAATTAGATCGAATACATCACAATATTCTAAGGGAACAAATCACAAGCAAAAATAATCAATATCAGGCACAAATACCAAAATTACCAAAATTCGAGCCCCCGGCCTACTTCTCGAAAGTCAGAAATTTTTACATCAACGAGTTCCTTGTCACTCCACGAGTCTATGCATATAAAGAACACCAAAATCGGAATCCAAATCACCCCTCAAATCCCAAATTAAAATTTCAAAATCTCAAGCCCTATTTCTTCCATTTTTTGGTTAAATTTCCATGAATTTCTAGGTTAATTTCACAATAAAAATGAGTTTTAAGTTCAAAAATCTTACCTCCAATTGATTCCCCTTAAATCCCTTTTCAATTAGCTCTTCCAAGCTGCAAAATCGCTCAACAATAGAGGTTCTTAACCTCAAAATCGCTGAATAGCCTTTTTAAAACATTCTGCCAAGCACTTAAAAATCCTTCTTCATGAATGCGGTCAAAGCCTCGCGTTCACGAAGCACAAAAATTCCGTTGACCAAACTTCCTCTTCGCGAACGTGACACCACAAGCGCGAATGCGATGCCTTAGCCTCACCAACCTACGCGTACATGACCAAGGCACGTGAACGCGATTCTTCACCCAGGCGACACTTCGCGAACGTGATCCCCCACCCGCTAATGGGAAGGCCAAAATCACACCTTCCTCCGGCTACTTTTTGCGAATGCGGGAATTCCATCGCGTCCGCGTAACACACAAGCCTTACCCTTTGCGAACGCGGGACCCACATCGTGAAAGAGAAGGCCAATTACCCAGCCTCATCAGTTATCCCTTCGCGAATGTGAGAGCCTTCTCGCAAACGCGAAGGCCTAAAATGTCTGCAACTACTAGAACCAAAATCTGCAACCTTTCAAAAACCAAAATGGTCCGATTGACCACCCGAATCTCACCCGAGGCCCCCGGGACCTCAATAAAAAGTACAAACACGTCCTAAAACCTCATTCAAACTTGTTCTAATCATCAAAACACCTCAAAAAACACCAAAACCATCAATTCACATCGAATTCAAGCCTAAGTTATCTAAAAACTTCCAAAACATGTTTTTGATCGAAAACCCAACCAATCCATGTCCGAATGACCTAAAATTTTGTACGCACATCCCAAATGACATAACGAAGCTAAAGAAACTCTAGGAATTCCATTCTGACCCTCAGATCAAATTTTTACCTATCAACCAGAAATCGCCAAAATACTAACTTCGTCAATTCAAGCCTAATTCTATACCAGACCTCCAAAACCAATTCCGATCATGCTCCCAAATCATAAATCACCCAAAGAAGCTAACCAAATCATAAAAATTCCGATCCAAGCTTATATACAAATAAGTCAACTCTTGGTCAAACTTTTCAAATTCAAAGCTTTCAACTGAGACTGTTCGTTCAAATTCATACCGATTTCCGAGAAAACCAATACCAATGATTTACATCAGTCATAATACATCATTCAGGGCAAGTCATGCCTGAGAACTGGTGATCAAAGTACAAAAGCTCAAAACGATCGGTCGGGTCATTACATCCTCCCCACTTAAACACACGTTCATCCTCGAACGTACCTAGAGTTGTTCTAAAAGCCAACCAATCGTTGAATAACCTTACCATGAATCTACTCGGGGGTGGTCCTACTTCACGCTATCTCACATAGGTTCGATAACACAACATAACTGAAATTTCACAATCCATCCTAGCCCATAAACAATAGAACCACATTTCTGCTTCTAAAATCCTCAATGCGATTGTCACGACCTATATCCCCAAACCCGGTCGTGATGGCGCCTCTCGTGAAGACAATGCCAGCCAACAGAATAACAACGCCTCTTTTAAAAGTTACTTAGCTTGAATAAGTCTGAATCATAGATAATAAAATCATAATGCGGAATAACATGATAAAACAGGGAACCCATCCCGAATCAGCCCGAAATCGGGGTGTCACAAGTCACGAGCATCTATAAGAATGAAATCCTCACTTTACAGTCTAGAAATACACTGAGTAATACTAATGAATAACATAAAAGGGACTGTGGTGCTGCAAATGCTGGCAGTCACCTCGCTAAACCTCTATAACTCTGCCTCCACGCGGCCACCACCCACTACCGGGTGAATAAATACCTGCAACTGCATACGAGATGCAGGGAGTAAAGTGAGTACTCCAACTCAGTGAGTAATAAAGGTAAATAATAACTGAACAGCAAGAAATCATGTAAAGCAACCAACGTGCTGTATAGAAGCCGGGTATAATTTTCTTAGAAAAATACTGAAATCTGTGATATCTTCAGAAATGCCTTGGCTCAGTTCAAATCTCTATTGAAAATGGTCTTTCAATAATTACGAAGAACGATTTCAAAACAATTAGTGCTGATAAGCACGGAAAAAATCCGCCCCTCGGGCACAAGCACCACAGTATAGCAGGTCAAAAGGCAATTAAATATGCAAGATAAGCATATAAAGTCCGCCCCTCAGGCACATCTCAAAAACAGTACCAGCCCCTCGGGCTCAATATCAATTACTCAAAACAGTATCATCCCCTCGGGCTTAGTATCACATCACTCAGAGTAGTGTCATCCCCTCGGGCTCAGTATCACATCACTCAGAATAGTGTCAACCTCTCGGGCTCAGTATCACATCACCCAAAATAGTGTCAGCCCCTCGAGCTCAACATCACATCACTCAGAACAGTGTCAGCCCCTCGGGCTCAGCATCACATCACTCAGAACAGTGTCAGCCCCTCGGGCTCAGTATCACATCACATGGGTAGCCGCGCTCACTATAGGTGTGCGGACTCCGGAGGAGCTCCTACAGCCCAAGCGCTATCATAATAAGGCCTGAAAGCCTGTACATATCAATATGAGGCCTGAAAGCCTTCTCATAATACACTCGAGGCCGAAAGCCTCCTCACAATACACTAGAGGCCTGAAAGCCTCCTCATATTACACTCGAGGCCTGAAAGCCTCCTCACAATACACTCGAGGCCTGAAAGCCTCCTCACAATACACTCGAGGCCTGAAAGCCTCCTCACAATACACTCGAGGCCTAAAAGCCTCCTCACATCGCTCAATATATCCTCACATATGGCCCTCGACCTCAATCAATCAAAAAATAATCATAAGCCCATCGGGCATCAGTAAAACAATAATGCTCAGCTCAAACAATGGTTCAATATCAGTTAAAAACACAAGGTTGAGTAAAAATATAGCTAAGTTCATGAAACAGTGTAATTCAAATAGACTGAGTTCAATTAATATTTCAAATGTTGAGGAAATCATTGATGATAGCTCACAAAGAGTTCAAACAGTCGTCAATAAGCACCAAGTATGGCAATAGGCCCAAGTCATAGTGAAATACTCGGTAAAATCAACAACCGGGGCGGACCAAGTCACAATCCCCAACTGTGCTCTACCCCACGCTCTCTATCCGGCGTGCAAGTCACCTCAATATAGCACTATGGGTGCAAATTCGGGGTTTCAAACCCTCAGGATACCATTTACAATCATTACTCACCTCGAACCGGTGAAATCTCTAGCTCGCGACGCCTTTGCCCCTCAAACCGGCCTCCACGCGTCGAATCTATCCAATATTAGAGTAAATACAACATAATATGCCAATGGGACAATACCCAATAGAAAAATAGCAAAAATCTCGAAACTAGCAAAACATGAGCCCCAGGCCCACTTCTCGAAAAATCAGAAAAATCAGATCAATGGATTCCTCATCTTGCCACGAGTCTATACATATCAAAATCACAAGAATCGGAGTCCATTTGACCCGTCAAATCCCTATTTTAAACTCTCTTAAGTTCAAGCCCTAAATCACCATTTTTGACCTTTGATTCCTTGATTATTCAGTCTAAATCCATGTATTTACACCATAAAATCATATCTTAAGTCCAAGAAATCGTACCTGATCAAAGCCCTCGAAACCCTCTTCAAAATCGCCTCAAAGTTCTCCAAGTTCGGAGTTCAAAAATGTTGTTCTTTCAAAAATTCGTGAAGAAGATTAATCTCACTTAACTGCCAGTCATTCCACTTCTGCGGATGAAATACTGCTTTTGCAACTTCCGCTTATGCGGTCAACGTCCGCTTTTGCGGACTTTTCACTTAAGGCCCCATACCGCTTCTGCGGGTCCCTTTTCGCATCAGCGGGCTCGCCTATGCGATCCTACTCCTGCTTCTACGGAACCTGAGAAGGGCCAAGCTTTCCGTTTCTGTGCTCTTCATGCCGCTTCAGTGAGATCGCACCTGCTGTCCCATAACCGCAGGTGCGAAACCAACAGATACCAGCAACATCAACATGCAACAAACTTCAAAAACTCTCCGTTTAACCACCCGAACTCACCCCGAGGCCCCCAGGACCTCAACCAAAAGCACATACATGATCCAATACCCTATTCAAACTTGTTCCAATCTTAAAAACACATCCAACAACACAAAAATCCTCATTTTTCATCAAATTCAAGCCTAAGTTCTTCAAATTCTTCTGAAACGCACATTCGATGAAAATCCCAACAAAATCACCTCCGAATCATCTGAAATTTTGCACACATATGAAAAATCGCCTAACAAAGCTACTGAAACTCTCGGAATTCCATTCCGACCCCCAGATCAGAATCTCACCTACCAACAAGAATTCGCCAAAATACTAACTTCGCCAATTCAAGCCAAATTCTACACCGAACCTCCGAAATCAATTCTGATCACACTCCTAAGTCACAAATCACCTCTCGAAGCTAAACGAATCACCGAAAATCCCATCCGAGCCCTCTAACTCATAAATCAACATCCGGTTCACTTTTCCAAGCCAAACCTTCCTTAAAAAGACTAAGTGCCTCATTTCTACCAAAACCAATCTGAATCAACTATAACACTCCAAATACTGATAATGAAACGCGAAGAAGCATAAAATGGGGGAAACGGAGGGGTGACTGATGAGACGATGGGTCGGGTCATCACAACGATCAGAATCTCACATTTATACTATGAATAAGTCCAAACAAGCTATAACAAACCATATCTGCTATCTCAGGCACAATCACAGGATATACCACATAACTCAAACACTCGCAGCGATAACTTCTAAACACAGCAACTGCACATAACAACCGAATACCAATAGAAAACCTCTTAACAACTAAAGTCTCTTTCCAACACTTCCATGTACTGCCAATGATAGACGAAACACATAATAAACCATAATCATCTCTCAGATCAGCCATCCATAAGGCTAGTTCTCCTTTGGCAAGGACCATAGCAAATTTCCGAGCCAAACCTCGATATTTATCCATCAAACATGCTGAAATCGAATCTGTTTGTATTCATTACAGACCCCAACGATTTCATCTATTCCAACACAATTACCCTGGTGACATGACACACAGAGACATGCTAAGGCCACAATTTGCGCAGTTCGCACACGAATAAGCAACAATCCGAACATACTCACAAGATGAAACTGACTCAAATGAAAGAGTTATACCTCAAGCTCGCCAGTACCATCACAACACACGGATGAGAACCCATCTCACATCATAAAAAGAGAACAATCAAATCTAACACACCAAGTCATTCTTTTCCACATAGTTTTATTACAACATGCGATCATATCCAAACACTGCTCCAAATAAAACACCTCAAGTCATTATGCTCGAAATTGACAATCGGGCTCAATTTGATGTTTGGAACCAAAGTAAATCATTACACCCACGGTGAAACAAGTAACATATACCACGCAAACCCGATAGGACATAACTGATATGCCGTTCACCGAGCAATACCCAATTACTCTTCTTGCTCGACTTCCATTATGAACTCCGATAGAATCGCACCATAGGTGCCTATAACCAATAGATCGTAACGTCTCGCAGCATAGAAAGGTAACTCATAGATCCCCCTAATTGGTCATAGCTCAAAATAACCGAGTTAACACATCCTTCGCCAACAGCAACTCGAAGTCAACAAAGCCGTCTCGATGCCGGACAGATATCCGTATAAGTCTACCAATGGACCACACATAAGCTCCAGTTACACACAACAGATAAATAATCCTTCGAAGGTACACAATGAGTGAATCATAGCACATACTAATATCTGACTAACTTATCCATATTTTTCCATCCAGAACCACAAGCTAACCTGCATATGAGAACTTCCAGTCTCCAAGTTCATAAAACACACGAATTACCAAAGTTGATCCCAATTCTGCCAATTGCATATATAACTCGCCTCTAGTACTCAATCATTCCATCAGAGATACTCTAAGATTCTTCTGTGTTGCCAAGAAAACTCGAATATCAGTAGCCGATCTGACAAGAAGTGTCGTAATACTATCGAAGTACCATCAACTTGATTATATTGCCTCTTTCTGAAACATATACCCTCGTCAAATTACTTCCATTAGCATTACCATTTCCTTAATCACCTGGAGATCCCTTCTCAAATCATCTAACGTTCATTTGTCTAATTATCTGAACTGTCCGTGCTGCCTAAGAATTTATGATCTTTCCTTAAAATCTGAACCGTGATATTACACATGCAAATCTCAGTCTTATTCAACATACCGCATTGAACGTACCACTCTAAGATAACCGCGAGAGATTCATATCCCTTCCGAGCCACAAACATCTACGTACTCAACTAGTCAAGAGCTTTCCATTGATCCCCTATAGAAGAAAATCACTATACATCCCATGCTCCTCATGCCAATACGAAAAATATACCTCTCTAACTGTGGTGTAAACCATCTATAACTCCCCGGATTCCATTTGCACAATACTAACTCATCAGGACCGAATTCTTCTAACCCAATCGAGCTACACATGTCACTAAAACCCTGAGAGAATTGCTACGAAGCACCTGTAGAAACTCATTATCTCGTAAGCCTCCAAAGAACTGATCATATCCTTACCATACATACTCGGCCTACTACCAAGCTATCCCATCTATCCAAATTCCCTTTTGATTTACCTTCAACTTGATACTCATTCTTGCTATAGCATTATGATTCTTCAACTCAGACTTACCACAAGTTTTGACATCTTCCAATGAAAAAAAAACAGTTTCTAGCCACACATACAACCTGAAAATACCCAATTGTTACGTGTAAAATCTTGAACACATTAGTACTATTCTCGAGATTCATTCACTCTACTCAAACCGTAATTAGCCCGATCAAATAACCGAACAACCTGTGCCTCATTAGCAATTCAGATGTTGCAGAATGCAACCTCATCCCAATATAACCAATGTAACTTCCTGCTCTATGCACCAAGAACCCTTTACCAACAACAACTCAAGACATCTCGTAATTCTCATACATCCATGAAGCATGACATAAAACTTATCAAAATATTCTTTTACTCGAGCCATCCTCGATCTCAATCTCCGCAAGCCATAACGGATTCACTATTACGCCTCAAACTGAAACCAACATAGCACACAACCATGCAATCAACTACTCACAGCAGACTCCCCCACTTGGCTCGGAGCCATAGATCAAAATACACTCAAATAACTCGTAAAACTTATATTACATTGATGCCACAATACTATAGTGAGACTAAACTCAAATCCTTCGTAAGCTGGAGAAACACAGACCATCTAGTACTTTAAATCTCCAACAAATCTTGCACTCATTCTCGCAACAGTTAAGCCCACTCTCTTAAGCGACCCAAAATTTCAAATTGGGTTGCACATGAGATCGTCTAACAATCACATAAGGGTTACACAACCCCAGAACTCCTCGCAGGAGATAACCCACCTGCTTTGCCTCAATTAACATTTCTGTATACCTTCCACCACCATAAACTATACGCAGTCACTTAGTCTTCCTGAGTCTGAACTCATACCGCAACATAAAATTTACTTCACTCTCAACTGGAAAACATAGAAGGATCCTTCACATGCCCATACTTGGGGCTATACCTCGAATCATGATGGGATTCAAACACCTAATAGTTCTTCTATAATCCAGTAAACCTTCCTCGTCACTTCCAAGTCACATAGATACATCTCGCAGTACTAACATACTCATCATATAGCTATCCAGCCATCACTTCTAATAATAGAGACAATACCGAACATATAAGTTCAAAACACTTGCTCACATAATCAGCACCTCGGTGCTCAAGCCATAGGCAAAAATGCGGCGTCAAGTCCTCCAGACTGGCCCAACATAAACTCACGGAGATCACATCTCTTGATCGGGGAATCACAAGCCATCAAGGTACATCTGGCACTGAGCGCTCATGCACACATACGAACATGTGGGGGGATTTCAAAGAGTTGCTTTTCAAGACGAATCAAGGACGCACGATAAGAATTTCCTAGAATGTGAAGTTATCCTAAAGGTTTTACAGCCTCTCGAGGATAAATACAGACATCTCCATACCGATCCGCGAGGCTCTACTAAACCTTCTCATGACTCGTGAGACCCAGTAACCTAGGCTTTGATACCAATTTGTCACGACTCCAAACCGGCCCAGTCGTGATGGCGCCTCTTGTGAAGACAAGGCCAGCCGACACAACACTCACATCGACCCTTTAATCATTAAGAGTCATTTTTATTCCCTTAATTAGAGTAAAATTTCATAATATAAATCTGAAGGAAAATAGTGTGGAATTACTATACAAGATCGACATCGGGGTGTCACTAGTCATGAGTGTCTATCACGGTCTGAATACAACAAGAAGTCTAAAATAATGTACTAATTATAGTAATAGTAATGTGAGGAAGGGAGCGGTGCTGCAAACGTCATGGAGCTTCTGCTAACCCAGGTGACTCCGCGTCTGAGCAAATCAATACCCACTACTGGGTTTCAATATGCGTGTATCTGCACACGAGGTGCAGGGAGTAATATGAGTACTCCAACCCAGTAAGTAATAAGAGTAAATAAAGACTGAGTAGTAGGAAACAATGAATCCACATTCACGTTAGGCTCAGTAAACACAATAGGCTCTCAAATCATAATACGAGTCAACCTTTCCTCTTAAAATCCGGCTTTTAGTAAAAATAATTTTGAAATACTTTCCAGCAGTTTCAGTAGGGGTTTAATACCATTTAAGATGATAATAGAGATTAAAGCCATAATCGGCCCCTCAGAAAAACAAAGTTTGTAAAATAGCCCCTAGAGCAATACAATAATCACAAACACTTCATAACCTAAAAATCTCGGTGGAAATAGCCAAATACCAAATCAGTGATTAATATCTGAACATCTTGTAAACCCCAGTTTAAATAAAAGTTATTTTAAAATATTTCTTCAACTTTTCGATAGAGGCTCAATATAAAGATGAGTGAAAACAGTCAATAAATTAACATATTTGATAGAAACTCACTTTAAAGAGGAGTGAAATCAATAAATTCATAAACAAGCCTTTCAGGCAAAGTATCACTCATGTGCAAGTATATATCTATCGCCCGTCGGGCTAGCCTCTCTGTCACTCGTGACTCATCTCTTACCGATCACTGATCGCACTCAGCATTTACGCTCAATAGGTACCATATAATAACAGCTACGGCATGCAGCCCAATCTATATATTTCATTGACGGCGCTCACTGGGGATGTAGACTCGGGGAGGGGCTCCTACAGCCCAAGCGCTATATCGCTGCGGCGTGCATCCCCATCCAACATATCGCTAAGACGTGCAGCCCGATCCATATAAGTATCACTGCAGTATGCAGCCCGATCCATATACATTTATATATGTTGTTGGGGCGTGCAGCCCGATCCGTATACATTTATATATATGTTGCTACAGCATGCAGCCCGATCTGAAGATATATAATCCTCACAACTAGGCCCTCGGCCTCACTCAGTCATTAACCTCACCATCAGACTCTCAGTCTATCTTAGTCATCATTCTCACCATCAGACCCTCTGTCTATCTCAGTAAAATAGGGAACTTGGCCCAAAAGTAATTTCCACACTTTTAAGAACATAGTGATGAAGCCAGATTTGAGTAATAAGCAGGTAAAACATGACTGAGGATATGCTTTCAAACAAATAAAATGAAGAAAGATAGTAAAAATGCCCCCGAGGGTCTCAATAAGTCGGCACAAGGCCCCAAACATGGCATACAACCCACAATATAGTAACACCATACAATTAACTATCAAATACGCATGAAAATAATCGTTGGGGATGGACTAGGAAATAATCCGCAGCAGTGCTCTACCCCACGCTTGTCATCTAGCATGTAAGTCACCTCAAAGTAACACAACGATGTGTAATCCAGGGTTTCAAACACTCAGGACGGTATTTGCTATCATTACTTACCTCGAACCAGCAAAATCTCTAGCTCGCGACACCTTTGCCCCTCAATTTGGCCTATACTTGCATCGAATCTATCCAAAATAAGAACGGATATATCATAATATGCTAAGGGAACAAAGCCCAAGCAAAAGTAATCAATATCGGGCACAAATCCCGAAATTACCAAAATTCGAGCCCCGGGCCCAATTCTCAAAACTCAAAAAATTTTACATCAACGAGTTCCTTGTCACTCCACGAGTCTATGCATATAAAGAATGCCAAAATCGGAATCCAAATGACCCCTCAAATCCCAAATTAAATTTCCAAAATCTCAAGCCCTAGTTCTTCCATTTTTTTGTTGAATTTCCATGAATTTCTAGGTTAATTTCACAATAAAAACGAGTTCTAAGTTCAAAAATCTTACCTCCAATTGATTCCCCTTGAATCCCTCTTTAATTAGCTCTTCCAAGCTCCAAAATCACTCAACAATTGAGGTTCTTAACCTCAAAATTGCGGAATAGCCTTTTTTAAACATTCTGCCCAGCATTTAAAAATCCTTCTTCGCGAACGCGGTCAAAGCCTCGCGTTCGCGAAGCACAAAAATTCCGTTAACCAAACTTCCTCTTTGCAAACGTGACACCACAAGTGCGAACACGATGCCTTAGACTCATCAACCTACACCAACGTGACCAAGGCTCGCGAACGCGATGCTTCACCCAGGCGACCCTTCGCGAATGCGATCCCCCAACCGTGAATGCGAAGGCCAAAATCACACCTTCCCCCCGCTTCTCTTCTCGAACACAGGAATTCCAACATGTCCGCATAACACACAGGCCTTACCCTTCGCGAACGCAGGACCCACATCGCGAATGCGAATGCCAATTACCCCGCCACATCAGTTATCCCTTCATGAGCACGAGAGCCTTCTCGCGAACGCGAAGGCCTAAAATGTCTGCAACTGCTGGAACCAAAATCTGCAACTTTCCATAAACAAAAATGGTCTGATTGACCACCCGAAACTCACCCGAGGCCCCCGGGACCTCAATCAAAAGCACCAACACATCCTAAAACATCATTCAAACTTTTTTCCAATCATCAAAACACCTCAAACAACACCAAAACCATCAATTCACATCGAATTTAAGCCTAAGTTTTCTAAAAACTTATGAAACACGTTTTTGATCGAGAACCCAACCAAACCACGTCGGAATGACCTGTAATTTTGTACACACAACCCAAATAACATAACAAAGCTTTAGAAACTCTTAAAATTCCATTCTGACCCTCGAATCAATTTCTCACCTATCAATCGAAAATTGCAAAAATACTAACTTCGCCAATTCAAGCCTAATTCTACAACGGACCTCCAAAACCAATTCCGATCATGCTCCCAAATCATAAATCACCCAATGAAGCTAACTAAATCAAAAAAATTTCGATCCGAGCTCATATACAAATAAGTTAACTCTTGGTCTTTCAAATTCAAAGGTTTCAACTAAGACTATTCTTTCAAGTTCATACTAATTTCTGAGAAAACCAAAACCAACGATTTACATCAGTCATAACACATCATACGGGGCAAGTCATACCTGAGAACTGGCGATCAAAGTGCAAAATCTCAAAATGACCGGTTGGGTCGTTACACTTTAACATTTTTCCTCAGCCAAGCAACAATCACAAATAAGGGGGCAAGGGAATAAACAAAATAATAATAGAAATCTTGTCAAGGGAACACAATCAAACAATTAAATCCCGGCAAGGGTACCATATCAATAATATCAATGTCCTGGCAAGGGAAAATAATCAATAAGCATCAATATCGAGGTAAGGGAACAATTTAAATACTCTTTATCATTCTTTTACTTTTATTTCATATCTCATTTTACCACTTGAGCCAACGCCCCAAAGGGTTGAATCATTTCATATACTTTAACATTTGTAATATAACTTGAACCAATGCTCCTCGATGTTAATAGGTCACAATTTCCTTTCATATGCTTTCACAACATATAGGAATCATCACCAAGGCAAGAGAAATACAATGAAATCAAGATATTCACAATTTAAAGACTCACGGTCATGCTAGACACCAACGTATAGATACTCGTCACCATGCCTATGCGTCGTACTCGACAATTATCACACAACAAATAGGACTTAACTCCTAATCCCTCAAGCTAAGGTTAGACCAAACACTTACCTCGATACCACAAACACAACTCAAGCCTCAACTATCGCTTTGCCTCTTGATTCCACCACCAACTCGCTCGTATCTGGCCACAAGCTACTTAATTACATCAATAAACTCTAAATGAAACAATTTGAATGCATGAAAATGAGTTTTCCAAAGTTTTACCCAAAAAGTCAAAAATCACCCACGGGCCCGCGTGGTCAAAATTCGAGGTTCGAACCAAAACCCGATTACCCATTCCCCCACGAATTCAAATATATAATTTGTTTTGAAATCGGACCTCAAATTGAGGTCCGAATCCCCAATTTTTGAAAAACCTAGGTGCTACCTAAAACACCCAATTTCCCCAATTTAAAATCTTTGATTTTAGGTTAAAATCATGTTAAAAGATGTAAATGATTGAAAGAAATGAGTAAAAACTAACTTAAAATTGATTTGGAAGAAGATTTGTTCTTAGAAAATCTCCTAAAGGAGTTGTGTTTTGAAAAAGATGTGAAAAATAACTTAAAATCGGCTAAGTATAAAAATTGCAGGTCTCTGATATGGGAAATGCGAACAAGGTTTCGCAATTGCGAACACCGATCCTCAGATGTGGGAATTGCGAAGTGATGTTCGCATTTGTGAACACTGAACAAATTGAGGGGCTTCACATTTGTGATAAAAAATGTCGCATTTGCTACAGGCCCTGCTTCGCATTTGCGGAACATTTGGTCACATTTGCGATCAGGCGGCACAAATTCCCTTCTCGCATTTGCGATGCCAGGCTCGCATTTGCGAGAACTACTTCACAAATGCAAAGACTACAGAACAGGAATATCAGATTTTTTTTTTCAAAGTGCAAAATGCACACGTGGCCTATCCAAAACTCACCTGAGACCTCGGCCTCACTCAGTCATTAACCTCACCATCAGACTCTCAATCTATCTTAGTCATCATTCTCACCAACAGACCCTCGGTCTATCTCAATAAAATAGGAAACTTGGCCCAAAAATAATTTCCACACTTTTAAGATCATAGTGATGAAGCCAGATTTGAGTAATAAGCAGGTAAAACATGACTGAGGATATGCTTTCAAACAAATAGAATGAGGAAAGATAGTAAAAATGCTCCTAAGGGTCTCAACAAGTCGGCACAAGGCTCCAAATATGGCATACAACGCACAATATAGTAACACCATACAATTAACTATCAAATACGCATGAAAATAATCGTTGGGGATGGACTAGGACATAATCCGCAGCAGTGCTCTACCCCACGCTCGTCATCTAGCATGTAAGTCACCTCAAAGTAACACAACGATGTGTAATCCAGGGTTTCAAACACTCAGGACAGTATTTGGTATCATTACTTACCTCGAACCAGCAAAATATCTAGCTCGCGACACCTTTGCCCCTCAATTTGGCCTATACTTGCATTGAATCTATCCAAAATCAGAACGAATATACCATAATATGCTAAGGGAACAAAGCCCAAGCAAAAATAATCAATATCGGGCACAAATCCCGAAATTACCAAAATCCGAGCCCCAGGCCCACTTCTCAAAACTCAAAATTTTTTACATCAACGAGTTCCTTGTCACTCCACGCGTCTATGCATATAAAGAATGCCAAAATCGGAATCCAAATGACCCCTCAAATCCCAAATTAAAATTCCAAAATCTCAAGCCCTAGTTCTTCCATTTTTTTTGTTGAATTTCCATGAATTTCTAGTTTAATTTCACAATAAAAACGAGTTCTAAGTTCAAAAATCTTACCTCCAATTGATTCCCCTTGAATCCCTCTTTAATTAGCTCTTCCAAGCTCCAAAATCACTCAACAATTGAGGTTCTTAACCTCAAAATCGCGGAATAGACTTTTTAAAACATTCTGCCCAGCACTTAAAAATCCTTCTTCGCGAACGCGGTCAAAGCCTCGCGTTCGCGAAGCACAAAAATTCCGTTAACCAAACTTCCTCTTTGCAAACGTGACACCACAAGCGTGAACACGATGCCTTAGACTCACCAACCTACACCAACGTGACCAAGGCTCACAAACGCGATGCTTCACCCAGGCGACCCTTCGCGAATGCGATCCCCCAACCGCGAACGCGAAGGCCAAAATCACACCTTCCTCCCGCTACTCTTCTCGAACGCAGGAATTCCAACGCGTCCGCATAACACACAGGCCTTACCCTTCGCGAACGCAGGACCCACATCGCGAATGCGAATGCCAATTACCCAGCCTCATCAGTTATCCCTTCATGAACACGAGAGCCTTCTCGCGAACGCGAAGGCCTAAAAAGTCTGCAACTGCTGGAACCAAAATCTGCAACTTTCCATAAACCAAAATGGTCTGATTGACCACCCGAAACTCACCCGAGGCCCCCGGGACCTCAATAAAAAGCACCAACACATCCTAAAACATCATTCAAACTTTTTCCAATCATCAAAACACCTCAAACAACACCAAAACCATCAATTCATATCGAATTTAAGCCTAAGTTTTCTAAAAACTTCGGAAACATGTTTTTGATCGAAAACCCAACCAAACCACGTCGGAATGACCTGTAATTTTGTACACACATCCCAAATAATATAACAAAGCTTTAGAAACTCTTAAAATTCCATTCTGACCCTCGGATCAATTTCTCACCTATCAATCGAAAATTGCAAAAATACTAACTTCGCCAATTCAAGCCTAATTATAAAACATACCTCCAAAACCAATTCTAATCAAGCTCCCAAATCATAAATCACCCAACGAAGCTAACTAAATCACAAAAATTTCGATCCGAGCTCATATACAAATAAGTTAACTCTTGGTCTTTCAAATTCAAAGGTTTCAACTAAGACTATTCTTTCAAATTCATACCGATTTCTGAGAAAACCAAAACCAACGATTTACATCCGTCATAACACATCATACGGGTCAAGTCATACCTGAGAACTAGCGATCAAAGTGCAAAAGCTCAAAATGACCGGTTGGGTCATTACACTTTAATATTTTTCCTCAGCCAAGCAACAATCACAAACAAGGGGGCAAGGGAATAAACAAAATAATAATAGAAATCTCATCAAGGGAACACAATCAAACAATTAAATCCCGGCAAGGGTACCATATCAATAATATCAATGTCCTGGCAAGGGAAAATAATCAATAAGCATCAATATCCAGGTAAGGGAATAATTTAAATACTCTTTATCATTCTTTCACTTTTATTTCATATCTCACTTTACCACTTGAGCCAATGCCCCAAAGGTTTGAATCATTTCATATACTTTAATATTTGTAATATAACTTGAACCAATGCTCCTCGATGTTAATAGGTCACAATTTCCTTTCATATGCTTTCACAACATATAGGAATCATCACCAAGGCAAGAGAAATACAACGAAATCAAGATATTCACAATTTAAAGACTCACGGTCATGCTAGACACCAACGTATAGATGCTCGTCACCATGCCTATGTGTCATACTCGACAATTATCACACAACAAATAGGACTTAACTCCTAATCCCTCAAGCTAAGGTTAGACCAAACACTTATCTCGATGCCACAAACACAATTCAAGCCTCAACTATCACTTTGCCTCTTTATTCCACCACCAACTCGCTCGTATCTGGCCACAAGTTACTTAATTACATCAATAAACTCTAAATGAAACAATTTGAATGCATGAAAATGAGTTTTCCAAAGTTTTACCTAAAAAGTCAAAAATCACCCACGGGCCAGCGTGGTCAAAATTCGAGGTTCGAACCAAAACCCGATTACCCATTCCCCCCATGAATTCAAATATATAATTTTTTTTGAAATCGGACCTCAAACTGAGGTCCGAATACCCAATTTTGAAAAACCTAGGTGCTACCTAAAACACCCGATTTCTCCCATTTAAAATCTTTGATTTTAGGTTAAAATCATGTTAAAAGATGTAAATGATTGAAAGAAATGAGTAAAAACTAACTTAAAATTGATTTGGAAGAAGATTTGTTCTTGGAAAATCTCCTAAAGGAGTTGTGTTTTGAAAACGATGTGAAAAATAACTTAAAATCGGCTAAGTATAGAAAATTGCAGGTCTCTGATATGGGAAATGCGAACAGGGGTTCGCAATTTCGAACACCGATCCTCAGATGTGGGAATTGCGAAGTGATGTTCGCATTTGTGAACACTGAACAAATTGAGGGGCTTCACATTTGTGATAAAAAATGTCGCATTTGCGACAGGCCCTGCTTCGCATTTGCGGAACATTTGGTCACATTTGCGATCAGGTGGTACAAATTCCCTTCTCGCATTTGCAATGCCAGGCTCGCATTTGCGAGAATTGCTTCGCAAATGCAAAGACTACAGAATAGGAATACCAGATTTTTTTTTTGAAAGTTCAAAATGCACCCGTGGCCTATCCAAAACTCACCTGAGCCCTCGAGGCTCCAAACCAAATATACACGCATCCTCAAAAATATCATACGGACTTATTCGCGCGATCAAATCGCCAAAATAACATCATAAACATTGAATTGAACCTCAAAATCCAAGAATTCTTTCAAACTTCATAAAACATCAAATTTTTTAGTTTAGGTCCGAATCACATCAAATGACATCCGTTTTCAACCAAACTTCATAGGAATGACTTAAAACATATATAAGACCTACATCAGGTGTCGGAACCAAAATATGGGCCCGATACCAACACGTTCTAATAAATTTTTATTCCAAATTTCCTTAAATAATTTTAGAAAACAATTTTACTAAAAAAATTCATTTATCGGGCTTGGGACCTCGAAATTCAATTCCTGGCATACGTCCAAGTACCATATTTTCCTACGGATCCTCCGGGACCATCAAATCACGGGTCTGGGTCTGTTTATCCAAAATATTGACCAAGGTCAAATTTATTCATTTTAATATCAAAATTTAGCATTTTTCACAGAATTTTATATTTAAGCTTTTCGGCTATGCGCTCGGACTGTGCACGCAAATCGAGGTAACTCTAAATGAGTTTTTAAGGCCTC
>MU671764.1:0-41576 GCA_026770625.1 Nicotiana glauca | reverse complement strand
AGCTTTTAACTCAAAACATCAGAAAATGCAATTTAAGTCTTTAAACCTTAGCAATATGACTGCACATATCAAAACAGTGTTCAATTCAGGACTGAAATCATTTAATATGCTAAGTGTCATGAAAACAGTGATAATAACCCCTGCAGGGTTCAAATAACCGGCGCGAAGCCCAAAACATGGCAATCAGCCCAATTTAAGATAGCATCTAGCGAGTTTCAGTCAATTACGCAATAAAATCCACAACCGAGATGGACCAAGTCACAATCTCCAACGGTGCTCTACCCCACGCTCACACCTGGCATGCAAGTCACCACAATACAACACTATGATGTGCAAATTCGGGGTTTCAAACCCTCAGGATATCATTCACAAGTATTACTCACCTCGAACTGGTGAAATTCCTAGCTCGCGACGCCTTTGCCCCTCAAATTGGCCTCCACGCGCATCGAATCTAACCAATACTAGAGCGAATATATTACAATATGCTAAGGGAACAACACCCAATCGAAAACAATCGAAATATATCAAAAATCTCGAAACTAGTAAAACCTGAGCCCCAGGCCCACTTCTCGAAAAATTACAAAACTCACATTAACGGATTCCTCGTCTCGCCACGAGTCCGTACATACCAAGAACGCCCAAATCCGAGCTCAAATGACCTATCAAATTCCAATTTGAAATATTAAAACTCAAGCCCTAGCTTTACCCTTTTTTAATGAATTTCAACCAATTTCCATGATAATTCTACCATAAACTTGAATAAATAGGCCAGGGAACTTACCTCCATTCGATTCTCAGTCAAAACCCTCTACAATTCTCGCCCAAAGCTCTCCAAGATGCTCAACAATAGAGGAAAATAACCCCCAAGTCGCGGATGAAATACTATTTTAAAACCCTTCTGCCCAGGCCGATTTTTGTTTCTGCGGTCCACTGACCGCACCTGCGGTCACACTTATTCGGCAATTTGACCGCTTATGCGGTCCAACTCAAAAACTCCTGGGACCGCTTCTGCGATCCAAACACCGCTTATGCGGTTTCCCCTCGACCGTTTCTGCGGTCTAAAATCCGCTTATGCGGACCCGCTTACGCGTGCAACCTTCCGCTTCTGCGAAACTCCCCTGGGCCACTGACGATAACTTCTGTGGCTCCCCCTCCACATCTGCGGAACCGCTTAAGCGGCTCCTTTTCCGCGGATGCGGAAATACTAGAAGACAGAAAAATTTGACATCAACAAAGGCTTCAAACTCCCGTTTAACCATCCGAATTCACCCCGAGGCCCCTGGGACCTCAACCAAAAACACCGACACATCCAACAACCTTATTCAAACTTATTCCAATCCTCAAAACACATCAAACAATGCGAAAACCAATAAAACACATCATATTCAAGCCTAGTTTTAATCGAAACTTCCGAAACGCGCATTCAATCAAAAACCCGACCAAACGACGTCTGAATGACCTGAAAATTTGCATATGTATCCAAAATCACCTAACGAAGCTACTGCAACTCTCGGAATTCCATTCTGACCTTCGGATAAAAATCTCACCTATCAACTGGAATTAGCCAAAATTCAAACTTCGCCAATTCAAGCCTAATTCTACATCGGACCTCAAAATTCAATTTCGATCGCACTCCTAAGTCACAAATCATCCCCTGAAGCTAACAAAATCACCAGAATTCACATCCGAGCCTTCTAACTATATAGTCAACTTCCGATTGACTTTTCCAAAACAAGCTTCCTTCTAAGAGGTCCAACTAAAACCAACTCAATTCTATCCGATTCATTCAAATACTGATATTGAAGCATAGAACAACTTAATATGGGGGAAACGGGGTGTTAACTCATGTGACAACGGGCTGGGTCGTCACAGTCTAACCAAAATCATAGCGAATACATCACACTATGCTGAGAGAACAATACCCAATCGACAACAATCAAAATATAGCAAAATCTCGAAACTAGCAAAACCCCGAGCCCCGTGCACATTTCTCGAAAAATTACAAAACTCACAGTACAGGATTCCTCGTCTCGCCACGAGTCCATGCATACCAAGAACTCCCAAATCCGAGCTCAAAAGACCTATCAAATCCCAATTTGAAACATCAAAACTCAAGCCCTAGCTTTACCCCCTTTTTAATGAATTTCAACCAATTTCCATGTTTAATGTAACATAATCTCGTGTATTTAGGCCATAGAACTTTCCTCTATTTATTCCCCCTTGAATCCCTCTTTAAAATCGCCTCAAAGCTCTCAAAGCTCGCTAAAAATGGTGGAAAAATACATAACCCTCGCGGATGAAATATAATATAAAACCCTTCTGCCAACAACGACTTTCGCTTCTACGGTCCCGCTTGCGCTTATGTGGGACCGCTTCTGTGGCCAACTCTCCGCTTATGCGGATTTTCATTTAAAATCTAACTTCTACTTTTGCGGCATCACATCCGCTTCTGCGGATCAACCAAAGTCGCTTCTGCGACAAAATGTCGGCTCCTGCGGACCCGCCTTTGCGAACCATGTTTCGCTTCTGCGAAACCACTCCACCAGGCCAAGAATCACTTTTGCGATATAACTTCCGCTTTTGCAGACCCGCTTATGCGGATAGCTTTCCACTTCTGTAGAAATTGCTCAACTCAACCTTTTCGCACCTGCGATACCTAGCTCCGCTTTCGCAAAACCGCATCTGCGGTTTTCTTTCCGCAGATGCGGAAACACCTGCTGCAACAAAAAACCTGCAAATTCCAACTTCAAATTTCCTTCCGATAGCCACCCGAAATCACCCCGAGGCCTCCGAGACCTCAACCAAAAGCACCAACACCTCCTAAAATATTATTCAAACTTGTTTCGATCCTGAAAACACATCAAACAACACTAAAATCATCAATTCACATTGGATTGAAGCCTAAGTTTCTTCAAAACTTTCGAAATGTGCATTCGATAAAAAACCTGACCAAACAATGTCCGAATGACCTGAAAATTTGCACACATATCCAAAATCACCCAATGAAGCTACAACAACTCTCAGAATTCCATTCCGACCATCGGATCAAAATCTCACCCATCAACCGGAATTCGCTAAAATAATAACTTCGCCAATTCAAGTCTAATTATACCCCGGACCTCCAAAATCATCCTAAGTCACAAATCATCCCCTGAAGCTAATCGAATCACCGAAAATCACATCCGAGCCCCATAACTCATAAGTCAACATCCGATTGACTTATCCAACTTAAGCCTTCCTTAAAGAGACTAAGTGTCTCATTTCTTATCAAAACCAATCCAAATCAACTCTAACACACCACATACCGATAAAAAAATATGAAGAAGCATAAAATGGGGGAAAACAGAGCAGTAACACAGGAGACAATGGGCCGGATCGTCACACTATACTAGTTGAACTAGACAGTCATGAAGAAGTATTAAACGATGAATGTTGGATCCTAGTAATACAAGATTTGTTAAGCGAAGCTAAAAGAATCAATAGTATGAAAGTCCAGTACCAAGAAAATGAGCTGCAATCATGAATATCTAAAGCGGATAAAACTGGTAAGGTCGTAAAAATTATGTGTAGCCCAAGGTTTCACAACATGAAGGTTTGTTTCGTCCTGGAAAGTTTTGTTAGAATATCATTTTTCATGTGCTTATTACAAAGTTTGTAAAGTATTTTTATGGATGTTGAAATATTTTTTAAATGGTTTGAAAATTGCATGACATTATTCTCTAGCCTCTCTCTGGAATTGAATGTTTGTTTTAATCACTTTCATGTGACTAAGACCAGCTACCATTTGAAACAAATTGTTATTTATCATTTGACGATTATTCTTTCAAAATATGTATTTACAAGATCTTATTTTTTTTTTAATACTAACCAAAATCATGTCAAGTATTTTTAAGTCTCTAGTAGATGATCGAGTTGGAAATGAGTATAATGGAGAATTGACCTTATCTTCACATTCCAAATAATGCGAAGCAAGGAGAAAACTAGTAAGTCCAATGCTCGATTAAAGTACCAAGGTATGGCCAGCTCTCTATTCATTTTTATGATAAATATTTTAGTACACCTGATCCCATAATATTTTTTATAGTGCCACAAAAGATCTTTGGTTGATTCTAATTCATGGATTACTGTATGCAATAACTAGTTGCTTTGATTTAGTAGAATATTTTCAAATGCAAGCCTTGCAGGAAACAAAGTGGAATGAAATAAAAATGGGATGGAGATTTTTAATATTCTCATGTCATAAAAAGGATAACGACTTTCATGAGAATGATCTCATATCCTTCTTTTTGGTGATACAAATATATAACCATTTCTTGACTCTTGTATGCATTAATATGTTGTAATCTTTCTAAGAGTCTTAAGTCTTTGCTAAAATTTCTCTTGAAAGTTTAACATGTTAGGATATCAAAAGTTTCTTAATCTTTTTAAATCATCGAGCATTTTTCAAGTGACTATGTGCGATTATACTGTCTTATATGCTAAATGATGGTTTGAAAAATCAAGTATTCTGTGAGTTTATTTAATCTCTGCTAAGCCTTCAATCGTGTCAAATGATGTTCTTCTGTGGTCTGGAATTCTATTTTCTTACCTACAACGACAGTTCAATATTTTTTTAACTTTGGGTTAATACTTTGGAGATTTTGGCTGGAATAAAAGCTGTTAACTAGCTTAAAATTTTGTTAGATTTTTCTTTCTGCTTACGGCTCTTAAAGGAAATCATTACTACATATTTTTTATAACTCCCTGGATATTTATAAGTTATAGTTATACTTTACTTGCATATTCCCTTCACCCTTTTGATGTTGCCAAAAGGGGGAGAAAATAATGCATACAAAAGTTCAAAAAAGATAGAATATATGGAGACAAGGGGAGTATGAAGAAGGAAAGTAATCTTTACTACACTTTAATTAAGTCTTTAATTAAATTTTCTTATTTTGTACTCAATGGTTTGTCATCATCAAAAAGGGGGAGATTGTTAGCTTCAAGGTTTGATATATTAATTTTGATAATAACAAATCAAAATAACTATTAATCAAAGAGCATTTACTTGTGGTGATCTTATTCTTGTACAGGAAAAAAATTCCTGGTAAAGATCCAAACAAATATGTGAAAGAGAATAACACGTGAAGAATTCATCAAGGATGATTATTTTCAGAGATTTAATCGAGAAGGAATAATATTTAAAAGTAAAATTTCAAATATTAAATGGCTTGCTACAATATCAGAAGAAAAATCTATAGAACTTATGGATGGAAAGCTTTTCAACATGTTGAAAGGAAAGTTGCTAAAATCATAGAGAAGATCTATTATTTTATGAAAGGAAGATACTTCAAGACCAAGGGAGAATCTATTTTCTGTGGAAAGAAAATATATTATGGATGTAGTACAATTTATATTATCGAAAAGGGAATATTTTCAATAAAATGGGAGAAGAATATATTTTCTATGGAAAGAAAATATATTATGGGTATAGTACAATCTATCTTATGGAAAGAGATTATTTTTCAAGACCTACTAAAGAAACCTTATGAATTATAGAAGAATGCTTCCTAAAGTTTTGGACAAGATCTACTACGTATGGAATATTCTTACTACAATATTATAGTAAGAAATTATATCTCAAAGATCAAAGGCAGAGAATCACCAAGTTCTTTTAAGGAAGAAAGATTCAATATATACTGGTGCATTTGTTGACAACACTTCAAATGGGAAGATATCATTTTATGGATACACAGTGACATTGACTACATCATAAGGAAAGAAATCAAATGAGCTTAATGCACGAAGACCAGAATATCAGCAAATTAGAAATATATTTGAGTCCATCAACAAGACACTTCATCAGGAAGTCACGTTGGTATCTACTTAATCAAAGGAGAAAATATTCCGATTGAATAAATCAAGAGATCAGCAAAATCAAGCCCAACGTCAGAAGCTGTTGAAGACTATAAAATGAGAGCCTAGGAATGTCATGACCCAAAAATCCCTCCGAAGGAGTCGTGATGGCACCTAGTCTCAAAACTAGGTAAGCCTAATATTAACTAAAATAACATTGACATTTGCCAACTTTAAATTCAATAACTCTTAACAATTTACAATTCCCAAAATCGGTAGTACAAATCACAAGCCTTTCTAAGAGTAGTTATACAAAATAATTACATCACTGTTCCAAAAGAAAGGAAACAAATGGAAATAAGTAAAATTGAAAGTGACTCTGAGGACTGCGAACGCTGCAGCAGGTTAACCTTGAGTCTCCACCGCAATGAATAGCTACTATCGATCAAATACCTGGAACTGTACACAAAAATATATAGAAATGTAGTATCAGCACAACCGACCCCATGTGCTGGTAACTGCCTAGCCTAACCTCGGCAATGTAGTGACGAGGCTAGGACCAGATTACCAAATAAACCTGTGCAAGATAGCGTATAAAATAATAGAAAGCAAATAACAATGATGGAAATAATGATCAACCAGTGATGAAAATAGTAGGCAACAAGGACAACATAATTGTTTCTCAACAAATAATAAATACAAGTACAATCAATTAATGGAGTCCTTCAAATATATGTCTTTCGCCTACAAATCCTTCAGCTAATAATCTCTAAGATAATATGTTTTTCAATAAATATATTTTGAATATATTTCCTTCAAATAAATATCTTTCGAATATAATTCTTTCGAGTACAGGTCACCTTGTGACACCTAATTTCATAATCATAATAATATAGGTCTCAGCCCACTTTCATATTTTAACGGCATCTCGTGCCCAAATTTATATTACAACCGCACGGATAACTCACGTGCAATTAAATAAAACTATAATATTTTCCCCGGCACCTTGTGCCCACATATTTTTGTCTTGCATTGCACAAAAATATTCTCATGTTACTCAGTTCATAGGGTCCATAACTCAATACAATTAAGAATGTTCAAAGAGCCTCATTTACTTAACATAAAGTAGAGTACAACTTTCAAACCAATTAGGAACTCAACAAGAGAAGATGGAGTTATTTTTTTTGAAATCGTTTGATAAAGAAAATACCCTTTTCAATTAAGTTACAATATCAAATGAATAATTACCTTTAATACGAGAAATCAATAAATCAACACAAAGTAGAACTTTCTTTTTAAGTAAAGTACAACTTCAAACGGTTTAAGGAAACTTTAGTTTAGAAATCAATTAAGTTAAAATGTAACAATTATTGAAATTTGAAGTATTGAAAACACAATGGGGTTCCTTCACTAAGGATCACAATGGTAAAGGAATATGAAAAGTTGAAAACACTAGAATTGGTAACCACAAGTAAACACAGCAAGCAGAAAGTGCACGACATCACCCTTCATTCTTTAACTCTCTCTCACAAAAATAATATACGGCATCACTCTTCGTGTTTTACACTCTTCCTCACCCAAGTAACAAACACAAGGAAAAATAGGGTAAGGGAGTCTATAACATCAAAATAAAATCAAGTAATCAACAGAAAATCATCAAATAAACGTAACGGACAACATAACTCAATAAGAATCAGGAAAAATCAAGGACAAGTGCACGACATCACCCTTTGTGCTTTTACTCTCGTCCTCACCATAAGAGTCAATATAAACTGAACGGCATCACCCGTCGTGCTTTTACTCTCATACTTACCATAATATGAATATAATGGGCACGAAATGGTACATTGTGCGGCACGGCATCACCCTTCGTGCTTTATATTCTTTTTATCATAATCATACACGGTATCACCCTTCGTGCTTTACACTCTTTCCTCACAAACAACAATGCACGGCATCACCCTTCGTGCTTTATCACTCTTCCTCACCCAAACAACAATCACAAACAATGGGGCGAGGGGATAAACAAGATTAAAATAAGAATCCCGGTAAGGGAACAACAATCAATAATTAAACCCCGGCAAGGGAACAACAATCAATAATATCAACTTACCGGCAAGGGAACAATTTATACCTATTTCTCTTTCTTCCACTTTCATTTCATAAATCGCTCACTTGGGCCAATTCTCCAAAGTGTGCAATTATCTCATAAACTTTCACAATTCATATTGTAATTTGAGCCAACACTCCAAGGGTTCAATCAACCCACTTGCTTTCATAAATTCATAATATGACTTAAGCCAATGCTCTATAATGTTCAACGATTTAATTCTCAACAATATTAAACAATTCAATTCTCAACTTGAGCCAATTCTCTATAATATTCAACAATTCAATTCTCAACTTGAGTCAATACTCTATAATGTTCAATTGACAATAATACCTCCATAAGTCATATTCCTCAATAGAAATTATCATATAGATCATATACAAGACGAAGCGGAGTCACATTAATCAAAGTATAAGACTCACGGGCATACTTGACACCAATGTATAGATACGCGTCACAATGCCTATACATCGTAATCGACAATTAGCAAGTAGCAAATAAGACTCAACTCCTATTCCCTCAAGCTAAGGTTAGACCAAACACTTACCTCGCTTTGCAACCAATTAGAAATTTCAACAAGCCTTTGCCTCACGAATTCGTCCCCGAAATTCTCAAATCTAGTCTTAAACAATTCGATTAAGTCAATAAAAATTATAGGAATTAATTCCATGTGAAATTCTACATATTTCCATTAAAAATCCAAAATTGCACTAAAATTCACTCTTGGGGCCCATGTCTCGGAACCTGACAAAAATTACGGAATATGGAACCTCATCTAATCACGAGTCTAACCATACCAAAATTACTAAATGTCGATAACATTTCATCCCTCAAATCCTCAAATCTTTCCGAGAGAGCTTTCAAACTCTTCCAACTAAATTCGTTGATTTAATACAAAAACTAGTAATAGATTCGGGTAATTTAACCAAAATTAAATTAAGAATACTTACCTCGTTGTTTTCTCTAAAAATCTCCCGAAAATCGCCTCTTCCCGAGCTCTAATTCGTTAAAATGGAAAATCAGAGCATAATGTTCTGTCCAGAAAATCGTTGGTACTACTCACGGGATACTGTTCATGGGGGTACTATTCACGAGGCACTGTTCATGTCGCTAAAAAAATGCAGCAGCTGCCCAAAGAGAATTTCAGCAACTTTTTCTTCCTGTTAAGCTTCTGAAATCCACCCGAGGCCCTAGAGACCTCAACAAAATATATCAATAAATCCTAAAACATCATAAGAACTTAGTAGAAACCTCAAATCATATAAAATAATGCTAAAACCGTGAATCACACCCCAATTAAAACCTAGTGAAACTAAGAACATTCAACTTCTATATTCGATGCAAAAACCTATCAAATCAAGTCCGATTGACTTTAAATTTTTGCGCACAAGTCATAAATGACATAATGAAGTTCTGAAAATTTAAGAACTGGATTCCGACCCCCGATATCAAAAAGTCAACTCTATATCAAACTTTTCCAAAAATCTACTATTTTTCAACTTTCGTCAAAATGCGTTGAATTTTCCTACGGACTTCCAAATCCAAATCTGAACATTCTCATAAGTCCAAAATTACCATATGAAACTATTGGAATTATCCTAAATCCATTCCGGATTCGTTTACTCATATTTCACCTTCCAGTCAATTTATTTCAACTTAAGCTCTCTTCTTGGAGACTAAGTGTCTCAATTCCTTTCAAAACCTTTCCGAACCCGAACCAATTTCCCTGGTAAGTTACATAAGAATCGCGAAGCATGAATTCAGCAGTATATGGGGAAATGAGGTTGTACTTATTCAAAATGATCGGTCGGATCGTTACATTCTCCACCTCTTAAGCAAACGTTCGTCCTCGAACGTACTAAGATTATTCCTAGATTTCAAATTGATGTTTCTACATTTACATATATACTCGTGGTTGATCCCACATTACCACATTCGAAATAATTTCGACAATACCATTTCAATTGAAGCTAATTCTCTTACCTATATTTGTAAATTTTAAGACCAAATTTCTTACACTCTAGTCATTACCATAAAGGTCCGCTCTTCACATCAACATGATATTAATCTCGATTGGTTATAGCAACTCGTGCCTTTGCACCCCTCAAATCTGGAGTGTTACATTATCCCCCACTTAGGGTCACTCGTCCTCAAACACATAATGTAACTTTATCTCTTTCTTTTCACAACTCAATGCTCTAAATTTTTCTAACTCCCAAATTTTTCAAAAATTTCAGCAGAGTCTCCCCTGTAATTGGGACTAGCTTAACTCCAGTGAGCTACGTGCGGACAGCTAAGCAGCCTTAACGTTTCTTTTAGCCTCAGTCCTAACGAAATAACTAGCACAAAATCGTGCTCAAGCTTAAGGCAAACACACACAGAGACACAAATGCAGGAAAATAATGAAGTAAGAGGCACAAGAGTTGGGAGGCCAAGGCCAATTTTCTGATTTACTTGAAAACAAAGGGAAAATACAAAGTGTGATGAGATACCCCACAAAAATGCCTAAGCATAGGTATATATACTGATCAGCTCCTACCTAATCTGAACTACAAAGGAAGACTAAGAAAAGAGCCACATGGACTGTCTACCTAACTTGGAAAATCTGGTTTGGGTGTCCATCTTGTCTTTGACTAAAATGAGCTGCTGGACACACAAATAACTCATAACAACACATCCACAACTCAACAATGCTCCACAATGTATATATCAATAACACTAATCTCCGCATTTCAAATATGATATTATTATAATGATATCTGGACATGAAACACATCATATACATGACCTTAACCCCATCTTTGGTTTTTAATAGTTGTACATAGTCGATTAAAAATCACCAATTAACCTCATGTCAACAAAATCTTATTTCAAAACTCCATTTTACTAACAACAAGATATGAAGATCTCATAATTACTTACGTAAATTAATGACTCACATTTAACGCCACCTGGGCACTCATCTTGTAGGCTAAAACTCAATAATTACAATACAAATTTGGAAAATTATGCACAGAGATATTCATACAAGAATTTTCAAATTAGCCTCATAGGCATGACTCCCCATAAGCACTATAGTACAAATTTTTAATTTCACAAGGGAGAATTTAAACACATAAAATTTTCATCACAAAGACCTCTCCCTTATATAACATCCACCGCAGCTTGTAGCCCGATTTAAATATTTCATATCATATAAAAATGTGAGGATCTCGTCCTTAACTTTGAATCACAAAAATTTGCAAATTGTGCCAACTAAAATTTTTTATTTCCTTTCTTCCTTCTTTCAAATAATTTCCATCAAACAAAATCACACATATAATGAACCCTAATACCAGTAGGGCATATAATTCACAATTGAAATCAATTATTTAGAATTTATGTCAAACTCACCAAAATGATTATTGAAAGTCACTTTTGGGCTCACAACTATTTTTAGTGACCAACACATAATGATAGACATAGATATCTCCATATAATCTCCCAACATGAGTATTCACATAAGTATATTTAAGATTACGAAGCTCACTCATGAGTAGAGTATACTAGGAGGACTTGCTTCGATACTCATAACCGAATCAAGTTAAGGAAATTGTTCCTTTATGATAACTCTGAGTTCGTACTTGTAACGGCTCCATCTAGTGTAGCGACCTCAGCTATACCATAGAAAATACATTAATGGGTTGGGCCTCCACCTCTTAGGCGTCATCTACCCACTTTTTATCCACCCCTAATTGGTAGTGTAAGTAAAGTACTAATTGTAATGGAGTATATGGCACGTGTGCTCTGATGGAACAAATTTCTCCCAAGTCTATGAAAATTTCTCAGGATGTTCCTAGTATCACCATTTTCATTGTAACGACCCGACCGGTCGTTTCGAGCCCTAGCGCATTGTTCAGCAATATGAGGCCATGAGTAGCTTCATTTTAGGAATTGTGACTTGTTCGCATGGTCGGAATTTAAATTCAGGAAGATCGGAGTTAAATTCAGATAAAAATTCTCATTTGAGAAGCTTAAAGTTGAAAGAATGAACTAGGATTGGAATTTTGAGTAAACAACCTTGGAATCAGGATCTGAAGTTCCAGCAGGTTTGTATGATTATTTCGGACTTGGGCGTATACCCGGATTGGGTTTTGGATAACCCGGGAGCGTTTTGGCGCATATTGTAGAAGTTAGCATTTTAGAAGGAATTTCTTAAGTTTGACTTGAAGTGCATTTCAGTGTTATCGATATCTGCTTAGCTCCGTATGGTGATTCTGGAGTTGGGAGCGCGATCGGAAGTGAATTCGGAGGTCTGTATGTCATTTTGAAGTCATTTGGCTAAAGTTAGAATTTGGAGGTTTTTGAGAAGTTTGACCGGAGGTTGACTTTTTTATATCGGGGTCGGAATCTGATTCTGAAAGTTGGAGTAGGTCCACAATGTCAAATATGACTTGTGTAAAAAATTTGAAGTCAATCGGACGTGATTCGATAGGTTTAAACATCGGAAATATAAGTTGGAAAGTTCAAAGTTCATAAAGCTCGAATCGGGGTGTAATTCACGGTTTTAGCATTGTTTGTAATGATTTAAGGCCTCAACCAAGTCCGTAATGTGTTTTGGGACTGGTTGGTATGATTGGTTGGGGTCCCGGGGCCCTCGCGTGGATTCCGGGTGGTTAACAGATCAAAAATAGATTTTTGGAAATAGCTGAGTTGCTGGTTGCTGGTATTTCCGCTTCTGCGGAGATGGCACCACAGAAGCCGCCCCTTAGAAGCGTGAAAGAAGACGCAGAAGCATTTGAGAGAGAAGGGGAGCAGGGACCGCTTATGCGGTCAGGTATCCGCAAAAGCGGAGTCGCAAAAGCAGTAAAGGGCACCGCAGAAGCATAATGGCTCGAAGGGTCGTGGGCCGCAGATGCGGTCGAGGTTCCGCAGAAGTGGGACTGCATCTGTGGAAGGAGCATCGCAGAAGCGAAAGGGGGATAGGCCAGGGGAAAGCCGCAGAAGCGGCCTATTGTCCGCAAATGCGGAACCGCATAAGTGGCAACATTTCCGCAGAAGCGAAAATGACTGGGGAAGTGAGGATGTTTTAAGTTCGGGGTTGAGCTCATTTCAACCCCATTTTTCCTTCATTGGAGTCGATGGGGAGCAGCTTGGGGACGCCATTTTCGTCACTTGTCATGAGTTAAGTAATTTATGCTAGCTTTAAGTAAAATACAAGGTTTATACATGGAATTAGGCATGGAAATTAGTATAAAATTTTGGGGTTTTGGTGTAAAACCTAGAAAATCATATGCTTGGAATTTAGCCATGATTTTGAGTATGGAATTAAGACAAAATTATATATTCGAGTTCCTAAGGTTATGGGTAAACTTTATCTTCGAAAAGTTTTGGATTACAAGCAGGTGGGCCCGATGGCGTTTTGGTCAACACTCCAATCGGGGTTAGGAATTGCTATAAATTAGTTGTAATGAATATTTGGGCATATATTAATGGATTTGCGTAACCATTGGCTAGTCTTGGAGCGTGGTGCATCAATTGGAGTCCTCGGAAGAATGTAGAATGCTGGTTTTTAGTCTTCGGAGCGAGGTGAGTCTCCTTTCTAATCTTGTGAGTGGGAAGTTACCCCATAGGTGAATTAAACTGGCTATGTGCTCCTGTTTGTGGGGGCTACGTACGCACGAGGTGACGAGAGTCCGTGTGTAGCTACTATTATGTTATTTTCGGGTAGTCTAGGACCCAAAAGCATGTATACTTGGATTAATTGTGAACCCATTGATGGCTTGAATTAGATCACATTAAATTAATAAATGGATTTCTAAAAAGACTTAAACTTCGTTTTCTAAAAGTATTAAAGAGAATTGGCCTTTCTTGGATAATTGCTCCATGTGGAATTCTTGACTGATTGTCTATCTGTGTGTGTTTATTTTGGACCGGTCTGGATGCCTCAGTAGATTAATAGATGCATCTATAGGCATGCCATCGACCCTCGGCAAGTTCACATGTATTTCTATTGGATCGGGTCTTCACCTCGGTATGATTTGCGCATGCTTGTATTGCTGCCTGGACTTATTTAAGTTGTTACATGCCTCACTCTGGCTCGAGATCATCTTGTTAATAATGAAAAGAAATCTTGGAAAATTTCCTATGAAAGAATTACGTGTTTACTTGATTCCTCTATCTGGATAAAAATCATGTTAGAAAATAAATCCACTGTTCGATATGTATATATTGAGAATAAACAACCGTTGGACCATTAGAGTGTGTCAAAGTTGACCATCTTGTCTCTACCCCTTCAGGATTAGGCGGAACACTCACTGAGTACACGTTGATTACGTACTCATACTACACTTCTTTGCATTTTTGTTGCACAGGTATATATACACCTCTAGCAGCCTATTGGGTGTAGCAGCATGGATGACGTTGGTACTAGGTGAGCTGCATCATTGAGGCGGCCGCAGCTAGAGTAGTTCCTTCCAATGTACTGTATTTATTTTCTGTATACTGTATTCCGGGCGAATGTTGTATTTTATTTCTCTTATCAGTAGTCGTTCATGTACTTGTGACACCGGGTTTTTGGGATGGTTTACAACGGATTTGTACTAACTGTTATTATTTAAATTTGAATTCTAGTAGTGAACTTTTATTTATAAAAATGGAAGGAAAAACCTTAGATTTTCAAAAGTATTAAGAGGAATAAATTGATAAGTTAGTTGGCTGGCCTGATAGAGGTGTCCGGTGCCACCACGACCCTTAGTGGATTTTGGGTCGTGACAACATGGTATCAGAGCACTAGGTTCCCGTAGGTTTGACGATTCATGAACAAGTCCAGTAGAGTCTCGTGGATAGGTACGGAGACGTCTGTACTTATCCTCGAGAGGCTACGGGGCTATTAGGAGTACTTCCCTTCTTGATTTCCTTTTCGCGCGGTTTGATTCCTTTGGGGCTTATGCCTTTGATTTCTTCCTACTCAATCCTACGCGACGCGAGCGCTTGTTATAAATCAAAAATTGAAGGATTGTAATGGCACTACAAATGTGGTGCGGGATGATTTTCCCGGTATAGTTAATTGGACTATTATAGTTGCATTTTGGAGGGATATTCTATTATTTTAGCTTAGTAATAGAACTTCTAAGAGCCTTGAGGCTAGGCACAGGTTTCCATGATGCTTATGAACAATTATCCTGCAGTGTTGTGGTGATTGTAGGATGTTTACCCACGTGTCGGGGCAGTGAATGAATTGAAGGGAAGTTTACTCAGTGTGTAATCAAGGGATTCAGTATTTCATTCCTGTCAGGGGAAAGTCAAATGAACTGAGGATGGTCAGAAGTGGACTGGCGGAAGTAATGAAATGTGGTAATTGCAAACGTGGTAGAGTTCTCCTCTCTATTGGAGTGCTGTCGTCCTAATTGGACGTACTAAGTTTGTTGATGTTATAATCTGCTACAATTCGCCTTTATGGCAGGATTTTGTGAACTAGTATTGGAGTTACGACTGTCGGATATCTCATGGTGCAGTGCTTTAAGATCGAATCAGAATTTCTAATGTTGACGGATCGATAAAAATGACCTTTGGAAAGGTTTAAAGTTAGTAGCAATGGTGGGTTCAAGTGCCACGAAGATATATTCTATTTATGGCAACAATTGAGCAACAAAGTATGAGGAAGGACATGTGGGAAGTGCCAGGCGGTGTTTAAAATTTCTAGAAGGCCAAGTATGAGGAGCAAGGTCGAGTGACCGATTAAGGAGATAAGTTTTGCCAAAGTGAGAGAGTGGCGAGGGATGCATATGGGCTCGGTAGTAGGATGACTACGCGCCTTAAAGCGAGTTAGGATCGAATTGGGGGATTTTAATGATCGCTGGTTGAAGCCTACGGGTATGACATGAAGTATGGGCTATTATACAGTAGAAGATTGATATGGCAGAAAGGAGCTGCTTGAAATAGAGGAGGGTGCAGCATAACCCTGAATTGGAAGGATGTTGCCGCATAGTTAATTGAAGTCCGCGAGGGGCGTATGGGCTTGTGCAGCTGGAAGGTGAGCTCGGACTCAGGATGGACTATTGGTGTCATAGGGAATGTACCCCGTGCAGTGGCGTGGGAAGATATCGGGAGGTCATTCCCCTAGGTGGGTTATTCCCGTGAGCAGGTTAGCGGTTGCGTGGTTGGCGAAGCTTATGCAAAGAATTATATTGGTTGTTCAACAAAGAGATCGATCGTGCGAATGTGGTTAATGATTTAGAATATGAAAGATGGGGATTTACAGGAAGATTCCGAGAAATTTTGATAACTTATGATGGGAGGTGATGTCAATAAAGGGCAAAAAGGTCGGGCGAACTCAGGAATGGTGAAATGATGGCTTCAAGAAAAGTGGGAGAGTCCCACCGCTTTTGATTAGGCTGTATGATTAACTACTTGTGTGATTTCTGGTTATTAGCATATTGATGGATTAATTCAGCTATGAGAAAAGACCATAAGTAGTAAATTGAGCGGAGGAATTATTAAGGATGTGCTATGGTTGGCCTTATGGGCTCATGTTCGAACTTGGGAAAATTTTTTTTTTTGTTTTATGTAGTGTGTAGAAATGGGTTAAATGGGGAGTGACTCTGCCAGGTGCTTCATTGAGAGGGTATTAAGGTGCTAGAAGATTCAGGGAGCTGATTATATTCGGGATCAAGTCATAGCGGGTGGCTCTCAGCAACGGTCCTAGAGGAACTCAAAAGATTAAGTGTGGTACCTAATGATTTCAAGCCTATAAGTACAACTAAGAATCAAGCTTTGTAGCATCTTTTGAGAAGGTGCCCAGAATGTTCTATGATGTGTTATATTGTGGTGTGCATTTGAGAAATGTGAAATAATTCGTGAGATTTGAGACAGCATGGTCTCGCAATTCAAGGTCACTCGCGCTGAGTGTAGAGGGAGTATGTTATGCATTGAAGAGGATTAGTATTATTTCCAAAGCAATCAAGGATAAATTGGAGGGAAAGGGATTGATTAGCCATAGTTGAATTTGGCACATTGGGGCCAGCGATCAGTTCATTCCACGTGATCGAGTTATGCATTGATTTGTGGCGGTACGTGTGAGGTTTGTCAGCCGCCGTAATTGATAACATTCTAAACCATTCTACTGTTGTGGCTTGTTATGTGGAAGTAGATTCCGGAAGGGCTGTGGTGGCTTGGACCACTACTTGCAAATTTGCATATTCTACGGTTATGGGAATTTACCTATGTGTTTCTATGAATCTCCTGAAGTGAGTTAAGTGAGAAGTTCATATATGATGAATTGTTAAAGTGTTAATGATTTTGGAGTTATGATAAAAAAAATCGTGTTCTATTGTATATTGGCACGTTGGGTGCGGTGAGAGGTATGGAAATTACAAGTGAGGGTCAAGGTTGTAATTCGGTGTTGACAAGGATGTCACGGGCTCGGATGAGCAAGGAAAGGGTTGTTTACCCTTTAGAGTAAATTGGTATTGTCCACAGCGTCACCTGAGATCGATGTGTTGAGGAAGAGGTTTTGCATCCTGGTTAAGGATTCTGGATCGCTTTTCAGCGTTAGTGCATCCGATGGTTTGGATGTGCGGGCCCGTTATTTATTTCGGAAGATTGTGGGAACGTGTTCCACAGGAAGATTGTACCAGTGTAGCATGTAGCCACTTTTTTGACTAAAGATTTAAATCAAGTATGAGTAATTTGGGTAATATCATTGCCTTGAAAATTTATGCCTGGAGGGAACCTTGTTTATTGGGTTATGAACCGTGGAGGTTTGCTCCGGTTATGTCGGTTGTTCTCATGTGTTATGAGAAGAAGGAAATATTAGTATGGACCTTTGAAAGGTCATTGTCCTAATTTGATATGTTCAGGATCGGCTTGAAATCGGTGGATTGATTTATTTGTGAACAGGGCTTTGTATCAGGCTAGTTGTGATGTGTTGAGGTTCCGCGTGGCGATGATGTTAGGTGAGCAGGATGGCTATTAAGATTTAGATTTTGTATCGCACTTCATTTGTGCTTGAGTTTTATAGCCTATAGTGCTACGTGTTTTCTCAGGGATGGTACTATTCCAGGTAGTGATGCGTTGCACCGTGTGAGTTTTGAGACAGCCTGAGAAATTGTGTATGTGTTGAGGTTCCGCGTGGCGATGATGTTAGGTGAGCAGGATGGCTATTGAGATTTAGATTTTGTATCGCACCTCAGTTGTGCTTGAGTTTTGTAGCCTATAGTTCTATGTATTTTCTCAGGGATGGTATTATGCACTTAGCATGCTTGCGATCGAAATTCGATATTTTATTGTAACGAGTAGATTTAGCTCGAAGTGCAATATCCTTATGCGAGATCTATGTGTAGATCGGGTGGCACGCTGCCATGGGTATGTCATTTGGATCGGGTTGCGTGCTGCAACAGTGTGATGTCCAGTATGGTCCTCTATGTGTTATTTTTTTTTTGTGTGTTTTGCTTCCTATCTTCTAAGGAAAGTCCGTATTAGTGTGTGGGTTAGGTAATACCTTCCAGAGTTCGATTTCCGTTTGTGTTGCGTTCGGGTTGGTGGCCTATTGGCACATTGTGGAGTCATATGAGACTTGTGATCACATTCGGAGTGGCTTCATGCCTGACCAGTTCGTACTGGGTAAGATGAAATTGTGGGATTTAGGATCAGTGCAATCTGATTATATGAAGTATATTAAGGAGCGAAGATCATTATTTGGTTCAGAATGTGGTAATGTTTCTTGTCAGAAGTATAGACTCGATGGTTGGTTGACTCGGCAGTTGATTATGAATTTCGGCATCTCATTCATCGTGACGGTATTGTAATAGTTAGAGTAAGACTTATGTAGGTCATGAGGTGTAATGGGAGCATCGGATTCATGGAATTAATTCAAACATAAATGTTATTGTGGTCCTATGAGTAAAGCGATGCATAGTGTGAATTCAGCAGAGTTATGCAGTCATGTTTGAGTACAGTGTACAGTGATTGATACGGTGATCGTATGTTGGAAACAGGCCTAGCATAGAATTCCGGATGTTGAAATTGGGCTCTAAGGCTTATTTGCTTGAATAAAAAGGGAATATCTTCAGAATTTATCGAGCCAATGTGCTCAGCTAAGTTGTGGTAGCACGGGGAGGTGCATGAGAAGTTAAACATCAATTTCAGACTACTTCAGTATAGCTCTCAGCACGTTCGAGGATGAACGTATGCTTAAGTGGGAGAGAATGTAACGACCCAACTGGTTGTTTCGAGCCCTAGCGCGTCATTCAGCAATCTGAGGCCATGAGCAGCTTCATTTCAGGAATTATGACTTGTTCGCATGGTCGGAATTTAGATTCAGGAAGATCAGAGTTAAATTCAGATAAAAATTCTCATTTGACAAGCTTAAAGTTGAAAGAATGAACTAGGATTGGAATTTTGAGTAAACGACCTCAAAATTAGGATCTGAAGGTTCCAGCAGGTTCGTATGATGATTTTGGACTTAGGCGTATGCTCGGATTGGGTTTTGGATAACCTGGGAGCGTTTTGGCGCCTATTGTGGAAGTTAGCATTTTAGAAGGAATTTCTTAAGTTTGGCTTGAAGTGCATTTCAGTGTTATCGATGTTCATTTGGGATTATGAGTTTGTGAATAGCTCCGTATGGTGATTCTGGAGTTGGAAGCGCGATCGGAAGTGAATTCGGAGGTCCGTAGGTGATTTTGAAGCCATTTGGCTAAATTTAGAATTTGGAGGTTTTTGAGAAGTTTGACCGGAGGTTGACTTTTTGATATTCGGGTCGGAATCCGATTCTGAAAATTGGAGTAGGTCCGCAATATTAAATGTGACTTTTGTGCAAAATTTGAAGCCAATCGGACGTAATTCGATATGTTTAAACATCGGAAATAGAAGTTGGACAGTTCAAAGTTCATAAAGCTCGAATCGGGGTTTATTTCGCGGTTTTAGCGTTGTTTGTTATTATTTGAGGCCTCGATCAAGTCCGTAATGTATTTTGAGACTGGTTGGTATAATTGGTTGGGGTCCCGGGGGCCTCGGTGGATTCCGGGTTATTAACGGATCGGAAATGGATTTTTGGAAATAGCTGAGTTGCTGGCTGCTGGTATTTCCGCTTCTGCGGAGATGGGACCGCAGAAGCGGCCACGCAGAAGCGTGAAAGAAGACGCAAAAGTAGTTGGGAGAGAAGGGGAGCAGGGATCGCTTATGCGGTCAGGTATCCGCAAAAGCAGAGTCGCAAAAGGGGTAATGGGCACCGCATAAGCGTAATGGTTCGAAGGGTCGTGGGCCGCAGATGCGGTCGAGGTTCCGCCGAAGTGGGACCGCATTTGCAGAAGAAGCATCGCAAAAGCAAAAGGGGGCTAGGCTAGGTAAAAGCCGCAGAAGCGGCCTATTGTTCGCAAATGCGGAACCGCATAAGCGGCAACATTTCCGCAGAAGCGGAAATGACTGGGGCAGTGAGGATGTTTTAAGTTCGGGGTTGAGCTCATTTCAACCCCATTTTTATTCCATTGGAGTTGATGGGGAGCAGCTTGGGGACGTCATTTTAGTCACTTGTCATGAGGTAAGTAATTTATGCTAGCTTTGAGTTAAATACAAGTTTTATACATGGAATTAGGCATGGAAATTAGTATAAAATTTTTGGGTTTTGGTGGAAAACCTAGAAAATCATATTCTTGGAATTTAACCACGATTTCGAGTATTGAATTAAGAGAAAATTATATATTCGAGTTCCTAAGGTTACGGGTAAACTTTGTCTTCGAAATTTTTTGGATTCCTGGCACGTAGGCCCGAGGGCATTTTGGTCAACTTTCCAATCGGGGTTAGGAATTGCTATAAATTTGTAATGAATATTTGAGCATATATTAATGGATTTGCGTAACCATTGGCTAGTGTTGGAGCGTGGTGCATCAATTGAAGTCTTCGAAAGAATGTAGAATGTCAGTTTTTAGTCTTCGGAGTGAGGTGAGTCTCCTTTCTAATCTTGTGAGGAGGAAGTTACCCCATAGGTGAATTAAACTGGATATGTGCTCCTGTTTGTGGGGGCTTTGTGTGCACGAGGTTACGAGAGTCCATGCGTAGCTACTATTATGCTATTGTCCGGGTAGTCTAGGACCCAAAAGCATGTATACTTGGATTAATTGTGAACCCATTGATGGCTTGAATTGCTTAGATCACATTAAGTTAATAAATGGATTTCTAAAAAGAATTAAGCTTCATTTTCTCAAATTATTAAAGAGAATTGGTCTTTCTTGGATAATTGCTCTATGTTGAATTCTTGACTGATTGTCTGTCTGTGTGTGTTTATTTTGGACCGGGCCAAACGCCTTGGTAGATTAATAAATGCATCTATTGGCGTGTCGTCGACCCTCGGCAAGTGCACATTTATTTTTGTTGGATTGGGCTGTCGCCTCGGTATGATTTGCGCATGCTTGTGTTGCTGTCTGGACTTATTTAAGTCGTTACAGGCCTCACTCTGGCTCGAGATCATCTTGTTAATAATGAAAAGAAATCTTGGAAAATTTCCTATTAAAGAATTACGTGTTTACTTATTTCCTCTATCTGGATAAAAATCATGTTAGAAAATAAATCCACTGTTCGATATGTATATATTGAGAATAAATAACCGTTGAACCATTAGAGTATGTCAAAGTTGACCATCTCGTCTTTATTCCTTCAGGATTATGCGGGAAACTCAGTGAGTACACATTGATTCGTACTCATACTACACTTCTGTGCATTTTTGTTGCACAAGTATATATACACCTCTAGCAGCCTATTGGGTGTAGCAGCATAGATGACGCTGGGACGAGGTAAGCTGCATCATTGAGGCGACCACAGCTAGAGTAGTTCCTTCCAATGTACTATATTTACTTTCCATCCACTGTATTCCGGGCGGATGTTGTATTTTATTTCTCTTATCAGTAGTCGCTCATGTACTTGTGATACCGGGTTTCTGGGATGGTTTGCAACGGATTTGTACTAACTATTATTATTTAAATTTGAATTCTAGTAATGAACTTTTATTTATAAAAATAGAAGAAAAAACCTTAGATTTTCAAAAGTATGAAAAGAGGAATTAATTGATAAGTTAGTTGGTTGGACTGACAGAGGTGTCCGGTGTCACCACGACCCTTAGTGAATTTTAGGTCGTGACATTCATAACAACCCATCCGCAGTTCGATTGGTCATACTGAGTCTGTACCGGATAACTTAAATAACCATTGCAGGAAATTCCATGCCACTGGTACATTAAAAGATGACTACCCCACGTGAGTATTGTGATTAACTTAAGCACTTCGAGTATATTGAATATGTTTTCATGACCCCGCTGATACTGAAATGTAGAATTATTAAGGACGCGGGAATATCTCAAGTCTCATCAGCATCCCATTCAAATCTCAGCTCTTGATCATATACAAGTTTTGGAAAATCTTTCAATACCACATAAATACATCTCAGCCCGAAATTGGTATAACGCATGACCCCACAATCTGATCGTTGATAGTGGACTTCCCTCACTTAGTGCGAAATCATAAGACACATTCCCAATGATCCACAATACTAACATTCACCGCTCGTACAATACCAATCATAATACACCTCAAGCCATTTACTTGGCATTTGTCATCCTCATGACGGTTAAACTCACTTCCTCTAGTGTCTCGGCTTGCTAGTAAATACTATTCCCTAAATAGAAATCCCATAGGAAACACATAGTCTCTAATACGACCAACTATTTTTAGATCTACATCCACCTGTGATGATTATGGAACCAATTAAACCTTCCTAAGATTTTACTTATCGACCAGATGTCAAAATCTGATGCACCCCCATGCGCACAACTGAAAGATCTCTCTGTACTTCCATATCCTCTATTCTAAACGACACGTGGTCACAATGGTTGAGCAACCCTGTTTCTCTTATAACCCTTTTTACGGTATCACAAACTACTGGTGTAGTGTGCAATTCCATACATGAGTGGATGCAAAAGAATATAAGATATAGGCTTCAAGATGAATAAATGCCGCACGATAAGGAATGAATGAAGTGGAAATTTTTCCTACTAGTTATGTAGCCTCTCGAAGATAAGTATAGACGTCTCTGTACCGATCCGCAAGACTCTACTAAACTCGCTTATGACTTGTAGAACCTATGAACCTAGAGCTCTGATACCAACTTGTCATGACCCAAAAATCCCTCCGAAGGAGTCGTAATGGCATCTAGTCTCTAAACTAGGTAAGCCTAACATTAACTGAAATAACATTGACATTTGCCAACTTTAAATTCAATAACTCTTAACAATTTAAAATTCCCAAAACCGGTAGTACAAGTCACAAGCCTTTCTAAGGGTAGTTATACAAAATAACTACATCACTGTTCCGAAAGAAAGGAAACAAATGGAAATAAGTACAATTCAAGGTGACTCTGAGGACTGCGAATGCTGCAGCAGGTTTACCTTGAGTCTCCACCGCAACGAATAGCTACTATCAATCAAATACCTGGATCTGTACACAAAAATATACAGACGTGTAGTATCAGCACAACCTACCCTATGTGCTGGTAAGTGCCTAGCCTAACCTCGGCGAAGTAGTGACGAGGCTAGGACCAGACAACCAAATAAATATGTACAAGATAGCATACAAAATAATAGAAAGCAGATAACAATGATGGCAACAATGATCAACCAGTGATATAAATAGTAGGCAACAAGGACAACATAATTGTTTCTCAACAAATAATAAATACAACTACAATCAATTAATGGAATCCTTCAAATATATGTCTTTCACATATAAATCCTTCAAGTAATAATCTCTTAGATAATATGCTTTTCAATAAATATATTTCGAATATATTTCCTTCAAATAAATATCTTTCGAATATAATTCTTTTGAGTAAAGGTCACCTTGTGACGCCTAATTTCATAACCATAATAATATATGGCAACAATGATATAGGCTTCAAGCTGAATAAATATATGGCAACAATGATCAACCAGTGAGATAAATAGTAGGAAACAAGGACAACATAATTATTTCTCAACAAATAATAAATACAAGTACAATCAATTAATGGAGTCCTTCAAATATATGTCTTTCGCCTATAAATCCTTAAAGTAATAATCTCTAAGATAATATGCTTTTCAATAAATATATTTCGAATATATTTTCTTCAAATAAATATCATTCGAATATAACTCTTTCGAGTAAAGGTCACCTTATGACGCCTAATTTCATAATCATAATAATATAGGTCTCAGCCCACTTTCATATTTTAACAGCATCTCGTGCCCGTATTTATATTACAACCGCATGGACAACTCACGTGCAATTAAATAAAACTATAATATTTTCCTCGGCACCTTGTGCCCACATATTTTTGTCTCGCATTGCACAACAATATTCTCATGTTACTCAGTTCATACGGTCGATAACCCAATACAATTAAGAATGTTCAAAAAGCCTCATTTATTTAACATAAAGTAGAGTACAACTTTCAAACCAATTAGGAACTCAACAAGAGAAGATGGAGTTATTTTTTTGAAATCGTTTGATAAAGAAAATACCCTTTTCAATTAAGTTACAATATCGAATTAATAATTACCTTTAATACGAGAAATCAATAAATCAACACAAAGTAGAAATTCTTTTTTAAGTAAAGTACAACCTCAAACGGTTTAAGAAAATTTTAGTTGAGAAATAAATTAAGTTAAAATGAAACAATTATTGAAAACACAATCTGGTTCCTTCACTAAGGATCACAACGGTAAAGGAATATGAAAAGTTGAAAACACTTGAATTGGTAACCACAAGTAAACACAGCAAGCAGAAAGTGCACGGCATCCCCCTTCGTGCTTTATTACACTCTCACAAAGATAATACACGGCATCACCCTTCGTGTTTCACACTCTTCCTCACCCAAGCAACAAACACAAGGAAAAATAGGGTAAGAGAGTCTATAACATCGAAATAAAATCAAGTATTCAACAGAAAATCATCAAATAAACGTAACGGACAACATAACTCAATTAGAATCAGGAAAAATCAAGGACAAGTGCACGGCATCACCCTTCGTTCTTTTACTCTCGTCCTCGCCATAAGAATCAATATAAACTGCATGGCATCACCCTTCGTGCTTTTACTCTCATCCTTACCATAATATCAATATAATGGGTAAGGAATAGTATATCATGCGGCACTGCATCACCCTTCGTGCTTTACATTTTTTTTCATCATAATCATACACGGTATCATCCATCGTGCTTTACACTCTTTCCTCACAAATAACAATGCACGGTATCACCCTTCGTGCTTTATCACTCTTCATCACCCAAACAACAATCACAAACAATGGGGTGAGGGGATAAACAAGATTAAAATAAGAATCCCAGTAAGGGAACAATAATCAATAATTAAACCCGGCAAGGGAACAACAATCAATAATATCAACTTCCCGGCATGGGAACAATTTATACCTATTTCTCTTTCTTCCACTTTTATTTCATAAATCACTCACTTGGGCCAATGCTCCAAAGTGTGCGATTATCTCATAAACTTTCACAATTCATATTGTAATTTGAGCCAACAGATCAAGGTTTCAATCGACCCACTTGCTTTCACAAATTCATAATATAACTTGAGCCAATGCTCTATAATGTTCAATAATTTAATTCTCAACAATGTTCAATAATTCAATTCTCAACTTGAGCCAATGCTCGATAATGTTCAACAATTCAATTCTCAACATGTTTCAATGCTCTATAATGTTCAATTAACAATAATACCTCCACGAGTCATATTCCTCAATAAAAATTATCATATAGAGCATATACAAGACGAAACGGAGTCACATTAATCAAAGTATAAGACTATCGGACATACTTGACACCAACGTATAGATACTCGTTACCATGCCTATACGTCGTACTCGACAATTAGCAAGTAGCAAATAAGACTCAACTCCTATTCCCTCAAGCTAAGGTTAGACCAAACACTTACCTCGGTTTGCAACCAATTACAAATTCCAACAAGCCTTTGCCTCACGAATTCGTCCCAGAAATTCTCAAATCTGGTCATAAACAATTCGATTTAGTCAATAAAAATTATAGGAATTAATTCCATATGAAATTCACATTTTTCCATTAAAAATCCGAAATTGCACTAAAATTCGCCTGTGGGGCCCACGTCTCGGAACCCGACAAAAATTATGGAATATAAAACCTCATCCAACCACGAGTCTAATCATATCAAAATTACTAAATTTCGATAACATTTCGACCCTCAAATCCTCAAATTTATCCGAGAGAGTTTTCAAACTCTTCCAACTAAATTCACTAATTTAATACAAAAACTAGTAATAGATTCGGGTAATTTAACCAAAATTAAGTTAAGAATACTTACCCCGTTGTTGTCTCTGAAAATCTCCCAAACATTGCCTCTTCCCGAGCTCCAATTCGTTAAAAATGGTCCCATTTTCAGAGCATAATGTTCTGTCCAGAAAATCGTCGGTACTGTTCACGTGTTTTTACTATTCACGCGGGTACTATTCATGGGACACTGTTCATGGGAGTACTGTACATGGGCACTATTCACGGGTAATGTTCATGTCGCTGAAAAATGCAGCAGCTGCCAAAAGGAAATTTCAACAACTTTTTCTGCCCGTTAACCTTCCGAAATCCACCCGAGGCCCTCGGGACCTCAATAAAATATATCAACCAGTCCTAAAACATCATACGAACTAAGTAGAAACCTCAAATCATGTCAAATAATGCTAAAACCATGAATCACACCCCAATTCAAACTTAGTGAAACTAAGAACATTTAACTTCTATATTCGATGCAAAAACCTATCAAATCAAGTCCAATTGACTTTAAATTTTTGCACACAAGTCATAAATGATATAATGGGGCTTTGAAAATTTTTAGAACTGGATTCCGACCTCGATATCAAAAAGTCAACTCTTAGTCAAACTTTTTCAAAAATTTACTATTTTCCAACTTTCGTCAAAATGCGTTGAATTATCCTACGAACTTCGAAATCCAAATCCGAACATGCTCATAAGTCCAAAATCACCATATGAAACTATTGGAATTATCCTAAATCCATTCTGGATTCGTTTAATCATATTTCACCATCCAGTCAATTTATTTCAACTTAAGCTCTCTTCTTGGAGACTAAGTGTCTCAATTCCTTTCAAAACCTTTCCGAACCCGAACCAATTTTTCCGGTAAGTTACATAAGAATCGCGAAGCATGAATTCAGCAGTATAGGGGGAAACGAGGTTGTACTTATTCGAAATGACCGGTCGGGTCGTTACAAGGAAAGTAGAAGACACGCAACCTTCTATACAATTGTCAATCCAACTACAAGTTCTTTATTCTACTCTTAACAAGCATTGTAATTCACTTTAGTAGATTTACTTTGTACACTAAAGAGAGAAGAGAGACAGAAAAATTAGACAGGCAATGTATCCGGAGAGGTTGTGTCATTGTTCGTTTCTTTGGTGAGCGAGTGAAAACCAAACCTCTAAACGTTGGTGGTGAACATTGAAAATCACACAAGCTGTACTCAACATAAATTACAAAGAGCTCAAGAGATAACTTCCTTGCAACCCGAGGAGTTTGGATTAGGATACCACATTGGTTCCGAACCAGTATAAAATTTTTGGTGTCATTTACTTTATCGCTCTTATCCTATATTCAGTTCCTTTACTGTTTATTGTGATTAACACTTATTTAAATCAAAAGAACTAACAGTTCTGTGCAGGCGTCTCCGCATAAGTCCACTAAGTCTGAAGAGTAGTCGATTAAAAATTTAAAAAGGCTACAATTCAACCCCCTCTTGTACTTTCACAACCTTGGTGGCTAATTTATTTGAAATATTTATTTTATTATTTTCGCTAATTTAGCGACCAACTTTGGTCGCTTTTTTCCGGAATTCTAGTAGTGTAAAAACATTAATGTCCTTGTATGAAATATATTTCTATTTTATTCTTTTGGAAAAGAATGATTGAGAAAGTGGACCATTGAGACGATGGTATCCTATTGTTTTTAAAAAATTTAGTTTATAACTGGACTTTAATATAGAGCCATCAAGGTAATAAACATCTCTTAGGCAAAATAGATCGGTCCTTAAAAGGATTTAATCTTGTGAGCAAGATTCCAATTCCATTGCCAGTTTCAACTTGTCAAAGGTGAACGAGATATGAATCGGATTTAAAGTAGTTAGATGGTATCCAAGTTCCCTTAAAGACAAACTTTTAGTAGACTTCAAAGTGTACTTTCTCATAATCTCATTCAGAACACAGTATCCAATTCTAATTTTCTCATACTTTCACAACACACAATTATTATTTTTTGGGAACCAATACGCTTATAGAATGAATATTGATCCTAAAATTAGTTCTTTAAGTTCTCTCATTCACTTTGCACAATTAGTTTTGGGATAGATTAGAATATTCAGAAGTTTGAAAACTTAACAAAAGAAGGAAGGTTATATAGACATACACGAAGGCAGAAATCCAATAGAAAAAGAACAGCATATTATGATGGACAACAAAACAGATTCATATGCACAATATTTCTTTAAAAAAGTATATCAGTGAATAGAAAAGTTCAACATGTTCATACAAATAAATACAAACCAAGCGTGTGACTATCCTCACATGATATGAATTAGAACTCCAAAAAGTATCAACATAGAACCCTTATATATCACCCCTTCTTTTATTGATTTGTCGATTCGGGTGATCGATCTGCAGGCAGGCAAAATCAGTGACATGAAATTATCTATAACTCCTCAATATGTTGTTCACAGTTATGTCTAAGAATTAAAACTTTAAAGTTGGTCCATTCTATATCATAATAAACAAATAATTTTTAGTAGTACAAATTATCAAGAGCTCATTCCTCATACGCAGAAAAAGATCTAAAAATTTTTAAGTTAATATACCAAAACCGAAAAAGAGAATAATCTGATAGCTATTACTTAATATGTGCTCTTTTTTGTAACCTACATATGCATAGATAACTATTACTCAAAAATATAGTGCATTGGACTATAAAGCCTTGAACAAAAGTTGAAGAAATAAAGGTCGTATTTAACTTTTACTATCTATCTCATGATATCACTAAATTCACCTGCTTGATTCTCAAAGAAATAGCAATGATTTTATAGACGCACTTGTGAAATTATACGGAACATGTTATAAATCCCTGTAGTAATTATATTTGTACAAAAGAAGGTTTCCAAAAATAATCTTGCACGTGTTCTGCCTAATATAGTCTTCGATTTGGTTTTGGAATTAATCTTAACGTGTTGTCTCTAGCCTTCTTCCATTATCCCTTGTTCTAGTACAATTCTTTATCCTAATGTGTATTCTTTTCAATTGTGTCCTTACATAGCGAGTTCTTCTAAAAAATAATACAAATATTTAAGTGTATAAACGTGAGGATATTGTAGTCGTTCAACATTTAGCGTGGAATATTCGTGCTTTTATAATAATATAGATTTATATTTGAATTTTACGAATATTTTATTTTTCTTTTAACCATGTAAATTAAAGTGTATTTCGTAATTCATATTGGACAAAATTGTAATAATACTCAATATATTTATTTTTTATTTAAATTAGTAATTGCTAAATACTTTAAAGACAACTGTGTTCCTTCTTAAAAAGATAATTTTCTTTTTTTTTTTTCACATTTAGGACACTTTTTTCTAAAAGAATTATTTCAAAGGAAAAAGTAGATAAATTTTCTTTCTTACTCATTTTAAAAGAATCATAGTTTAATTCAAATTAATTTTTTTTTCTTTTAAATTTGGAGAACGTTTCTTCATGGGCAAAGGGATCGAGAAAAGTAAAAGTTGTTTATGTTATGAAACAATAAAAGTAGAAGAACAATATTGTAAAGAAAGAGAGAGAGGGAATTCTTATTGAAATTTTGGGATGAGTTACAATGAAATAGACATTCACCTTAAATAGAATCTTATTTATAACACTCTCCCTTGAATGTCTATTCAACAAATAATGTGCCTCGTTAAAACCTTAACTAAAATAAAACCCAATGGGAAAAAAATTCTAGAAAAGAAAAAAGAGTACACATATCTAATAATATGCCTTTTGGTTGCCTCGTTAAAAACTTTGCAAGGAAAACTCATTGGGGCAAAATCTTGTAAAGTAAAAAGAGTACAACGCGTATTAACTCCCCCTTATGAGAGCATCAATATTTCACATCCTTGAGCATTCGCATTCCAATCTTGTATACTAGCTTCTTGAAGGTTGACATCGGTAGAAATTTGGTGAATAAATCACCCATATTAACTCCGATGAATATGTTGCACCTTGAAAATTCTTGCTATCACATTATCATGCTTATAGTTATAGCAAGATATATATGTGCACAAATTGCACTTAGGAAGTGGTACTTCAAGATCAAGAATTGTATATGCTTCAAGCAACTTAAATCCTTCATGGATTGTCATATAAGTTAAGTCATATAAGCCATCTAAAGAGACTTTAGATGCATATCAAGTTTTCATGTCATCCTAGACATATAAGATATCGAAAACTGATTACACATACCATTGACTTTATACTTTTAAGTGTTTGAACTACATGTTCAAAACTACATGTCTTTCATATGAAACCAATTCTATTCAAAATTGTTTCTCTCGACTTAAGATCCACATATATATTTGACACTATCATATATGTCGTCGACGAACATTTTATATGGGTTCCAACCTCGACATAACATAGAGATCTCTTCATTCATATATTCAAGTACCTGAATCTATCATGAGATTTTATGAAGTGTTATGTCATATGATCTTCTAGATCACTTGCCTCCTTTATTATGATTATTTTGATAATTTGCTCATCTTCTTTATCAAGAAGTTTATTTGAAACCAATTTGTCTATACGCTTTAAGGCGTACCAAAGACTTTGTCCTTCGAGGACTTAATAGGAGCGTTTGCAATGAGAATATAGTTACTTTCTTTGGGTCAACAAATGCGTCTGGCATGCTTTGCAATATATTGCAAATGAATTATCTTTTTATGAACTTCAAGTTTATATTTTTTTTATTCGAGGATCTAGATGTAAAAATGATAATTCATTCTACGTAAACTTTTCCCAAATGTTATCATCTCTCCATATCATGTTAGAAAAACTAACTTGCTTCATCATATTTGTGCGTTATGGTGTTAATAAAAATATACACCACATATCAATAATAATAAGATGGAATTATTTGGTTCTTGAACCTGAACCACTTGTGAGGGGATAATATAATATACTTTCATATATAACCTATGTCAAACTGACATAGATAACTTTGTTCTCATAAGCAATAGTTTAACTATTAAGTGGAGGCACTCAATAAATTATTTTCTAAACCAACTGTGATGTAAACTAATTTATCAAGATGAAATATCTTGAATAAAAAAAATCTGGAATATGCTCTAAATTAAATTATTGAGCAAGTTACCTCGCAAATACCAGGTTGCGGGTCAATAATAATTGCATATGTAACCATCTCATAGATGCATCTTATGTGGTATACATGGCAGGTGAATGGGCCAATATTCACCTTTGATATTTCCAGCATTTATGGGATTCAATCCTACATTTAGTTGGTCTATTAATTAATAAGAACAAGCAACGTAAGAGAATTCGTAAAGAACTTTCTAGTTCTATAATATTTATCCATATGAACTCTCTTTTATTTATGCACATCATACTTAAATTGATATGGCTAAACCAATTATGCCAACTGAATAAATTATCAATATTGATAAACTTCAGGTTTACACCATGACGTGTGCAATTATGAGTAAACTCCAAGTTTATTATGATATAATTTTTTATATCAATAAACATCCACTTTATTGTGGTATTCTTTTATTTGTGTAGTACAAACTGGAGAATAAAGCGGGCATCTTTTCACATACATATTATTCCGCTACCAGTTGTAGTAATAGAAGATATTAAATCTTTTCTTTATTTATAGTCTCAATATAATCAACCACTTTCGCGAATACCTTATAAACTCAATTAAGGTTCTTTGATACTTACTACAACACAATACCTTACTAGTAATCAATTGTGTTTCTCCAAAATAGTAATAATTGGCTCTTCTAGTGCTCTCAATTAATTTTGTACTACCACAGATTCATCAACATCCATGTGGTGAATATCTCTTTTAAAGAGAAAGTTACACCATTATGGTTAAGGTCAAAATTATATGCAAGATCTGTTTCTTGCATTACCGTTGACTTTTAATAATCACAATGCCAAAATATTTTGGTGTACAATAGGAACATCACCAATGACCATTCATTCCATAATAATGATATTATTTTCTTATATCATCTCAAACCTCCTTCTAGAGGTGAGTGTGGTATATTCACTACCACTAGCACGTTCATATTCTTTGAAGAATGAATATGCATTCATAAATCACATGTTGTCACATTCAAATCATGAATGGACCATAATCATCTATATGTTCTTTACGAAGTCTCATATCAAATCGATGACAAATATTACTTTCACATAGTGAATGATTATTTTGAGAATACTTATTGTTCTCATTACCAAAATGATGACGATATAATTTTGTCTATTGATGCGACCACATCCATTGATTATTCATGGTAATAAATTTGTCTTCTTTCAGACTTATTACATATCGCTATTACATTCTCTTAAGGGAATGAGAATGGAGAAAATTTAATGAGACGGGTTGTCACGACCCGGATTTCCCACCATCGGAGTCGTTATGGCGCCTACTCGTGATAGCTAGGCAAGCCAACTTAATTACCTTTCCATTAATAAACAGACTTATCAACCATTTATAGCATCAATATAGGACATGGAGTTTAATAATAACAAAAATAGCAGAAGCCTGATTAATAAATCTGAAACAAATCGCGGAATAATTAGTAATAGCTCCTACCTAAGATTTGGTGTCACATTACTTACGAACTGCTAAGAATTTACTAAATACAAGGGTCTGAAAGAAATATATAAGTTGTTTGTCTCAAAAACTAGGAGGCAACAGTCTAAAAGAGAAAATAAGGAAGAAACGCCGGGCCTGCGGACGCCTGCAAGGCCACCTCGGTCTCTTGGGGATGAAAGCCTGCTCCCGTACTAATACTGATGCTGCTCCTCAGAACCTGGACCTGTGCAAAATGCACAGAAGTATAGCATCAGCACAACCGACCCCATGTGCTGGTAAGTTCCTAGCCCAACCACAGCGAAGTAGTGACGAGTCTAGACAGGACCTAACAAAAACAACCTGTGCAGATATATATACAAGTGCAACAAAACACAGTAGAAAAATACCAATTAAAACGGGGTGGGGACAGGTGTAGGGGAATTACAGATGAAATCAACTTGACAAAAGTAAACATGAAACTACATCAGCTCTCACAATCTATATAAGTGGTCGGCGTGCCACACGATCCCAAATTATAACATATCTTGGTGGTCGGCGTGCCACACGATCCCATATTATGATATATAAGTGGTCGCCATGCCACACGATCCCATTTCATAATATATATAAGTGGTCGGCGTGCCACACGATGCCAATTCATAGTATATAATGGTTTCCCGGCAAGGGAGAATACGACTAAGCAGTTAAATTTCCCGGCAAGGGAACAACAACCATAACTTACACGTCCCGGCAAGGGAATAATCACATCTCTTTCTTTTACGTTCATTTCTTACTCTATAATCAAGTCAAAGATCGAGCCAACACTCCAAGGAGTTTACAAATCATATTTCCTTTTCACCCTCTTCATATCAGATAGAAACCATCAATTAACAAGGGAAAGTCACTACCGAATCCCAAATAAGCACAAATATGGACCCACGGTCATGCTAGACACCGGTGTATAGATACTCTTCACCATGCATATACACCGTACTCAACATTTAGCAATCAACAAATAATACTCTAATTATATTCCCTCAAGCCAAAGTTAGATCAAACACTTACCTCAAATTCTCCAAACTCAACTCAAGCCTCTAGTATAGCTTTACCCTTCGAATTCACCACAAAACCGCTCGAGTGTAGTCACAAATTACTTGAATGTATCAACAAATGCTAATTCAATCAATTTAATTGGATAAAAATGAATTTCCCAAAGTTTTACTCAAAAATTCACAAAATGCCCCCGGGCCCACGTGGTAAAAACCCGAGGTTCGAACCAAAACTCGGTTACCCATTCCCCCACGAGTTCATGTCTATGATTTGTTTTGAAATCGGACCTCAAATTGAGGCCCAAATCACCAATTTTTAAGAAAACCTAGGTTCGACCCAAAATTCCCATTTTTACCCATGAAAAACCTTGATTTTGAGATGAAAACATGATAAATGATGTTAACGATTGAAGAAATTAAGTGAAAATCAACTTACAATTGTTTTGGAATGAGGTTTGCTCTTGAAAAATCGCCTATGGTGTTTTAGTTTTGGAGGAATGTTATAAATGAAGCTTAAAATCGTCTAAGTATGAAAAATGGAGGTCTCTGATATGGGAATTGTGAACTGGGGTTTGCAATTGCGAACCCCAACCAAAATGTGAGAATTGCGAACAAAGCTTCGCATTTGCGAAGCCAGGCCAACGCTGGGACTTTCGCATTTGCGAAAGGGGCCTTGCAATTGCGATCAATGGCCCTCCGCATTAGCGATCAAAATGATCGCATTTGCGACCCAGTGCAGAATTCCCGCACATCGCATTTGCGAAAAGGATGATCGCATTTGCGATCATAGGCCACAGTCCCAGACATCGCAATTGCGATGAAAGGCTCGCATTTGCGAGATCACAATTGCGAGTCTCCACTTCGCATTTGCGAAGATCACAGAATCTAAAATACCAGAAAATTTTTAAGTCCAAAATGCACTCCGATGTCTATCCAGAACTCACCCGAGCACCCGGGGCTCGAAACCAAATATGCACACAACCTCAAAAACATCCTACGGACTTACTCGTGTGATAAAATCACCAAAATAACATCATATACATGGAGTCAAACCCCAAAATCATCATTTTTTATTATAACTTCATAAACTTCAAACATTAGATATTTAGGTCCGAAATACGTCAAATGACGTCCGATTTTGACCAAACTTTACAGAAAGGCTTAACACATATTTAAGACTTGAACCGGATGTCGGAAGCAAATTACGAGCTCGATACCACAGTCTTTTAATCAAATTTTCATTTCATTTTTCCTTAATAATTTCAGAAAAACAATTTCTCAGAAAAATTCTTTTCTCGGGCTCTAGACCTCGGAATTCGACTCCGGGCACATGCCCGAGTCCCAAACTTTTCTACGGACCTTCCAGGACCGTCCAATCTTGGGTCCGGGTCCGTTTACCCAAAATGTTGACCAAAGTCAACTTTAATCATATTAATATCAAAATTCATCATTTTTCACATAGAATTCATATTTAAGTCTTCCGGCTATAGGCCCGAACTGTGCACGCAAGTCGATGCAACTAAAAATGAGATTTTTAAGGCCTTGAAAGCATGAAACGAATGAGGAAACAGGTGATGACCCAAAGGGTCATCACATCCTCCACCTCTAAAACAACCGTTCGTCCTCGAACGGACAAAAGAGAGAAGTACCTGAGTCGGGAAATAGATGAGGATAATGGCTCCGCATATCAGACTCAAACTCCCAGGTAGATGCGTTAGGAGGCTGACCTCTCCACTGGATACGCACTGAAGGAAAACTCTTCGACCTCAACTGTCGAACCTACCGGTCTAGAATAGCTACCAGCTCCTCCTCGTAAGACAGATCCATGTCAACTTGGACAGTGCTGAAATCTAACACGTGGACTGGATTACCGTGATACCTCCGAAGCATGGACACATGAAACACTGGATGCACGACTGACAATCTAGATGGCAAGGCAAGTCTATAAGCCACCTCTCCCACACGATCTAGAATCTCAAATGGTCTAATAAACCTAGGGCTAAGCTTGCCCTTCTTCCCAAATCTCCTCACGCCCTTCATAGGCGACACTCGGAGCAAGACTCGCTCACCAACCATGAAAGCTACATCTCGAACCTTATGATCTGCATAAATCTTTTGCAGAGACTGAGCCGAACAAAGCCTGTCCTGAATGATCTTGACCTTATCCAAGTCCTCCTGAACTAAATCTGTACCCAATAACCGAGCCTCTCCAAGCTCGAACCATCCGACCAGAGACCGACATCACCTACCATACAACGCCTCATATGGAGCCATCTGAATGCTGGACCGGTAGCTGTTGTTGTAGGCGAACTCTACTAAAGGCAAAAACTGGTCCCACGAGCCTCCAAAATCAATGACACAGGCTCGAAGCATATCCTCCAATATCTGAATAGTCCTCTTGAATTGGCCGTCCGTCTGAGGATGGAACGCTGTGCTCAACTGAACCTGGGTGCCCAACTCCTGCTGAACTGCTCTCCAGAAGCGCGAGGTAAACTGCGTACCCCGGTCCGAAATGATAGATGTTGGCACCCCATGAAAGCGAACAATCTCTCGAATGTAGATCTCAGCTAACCTCTCCGATGAATAAGTGGCTGCAACGGGAATAAAATGTGCTGACTTGGTCAACCTATCAACAATGACCCAAATAGCATCAAACTTCTTCCGAGTCATCGGAAGTCCAGTAACGAAATCCATGGTAATCCTCTCCCACTTCCACTCGGGAAGCTCAATCCTCTAGAACAAACCACCAGGCCTCTGATGCTCATACTTGACCTGCTGACAGTTCAAACACCTAGCCACATATGCAACAATATATTTCTTCATCCGAGGCCACCAATAATGCTACCGCAAGTCCTGGTACATCTTCGCGGTGCCCGGGTGAATAGAATACCGAGAACTATGGGCCTCCGCTAAAATCAACTCTCGAATCCCATCGACATTGGGCACACAAACTCGCCCCTGCAACCTCAAAACACCATCATCATCTAAGGTCACCTTTGTGGAACCTCCACGCTGCATCGTGTCTCTCAAGACACACAAATGGGGATCATCAAACTGCCGATCACGGATACGCTCCAATAATAAAGTACGAGCGACTGTGCAAGCTAACACTCTGCTAGGCTCAGAAATGTCCAACCTCACAAATCGATTGGCCAAAGCTTGAATATCCAAAGCAAGCGGTCTCTGGCTAACCGGAACATAAGCAAGACTACCCATGTTGGCGGACTTCCTACTCAATGCATCGGCTACCACATTGGCTCTTCCCGGGTGGTACAAAATAGTAACATCATAATCCTTTAATAGCTCCAACCAACTCCGCTGCCTCAAGTTCAACTCCTTCTGCTTGAACAAGTATTGCAGACTCTTGTGATCCAGGTACACCTTACATGTCACACCATATAAGTAATGCCTCCAAATCTTCAAACCATGAACAATGGCTGCCAACTCTAGGTCATGGACTGGATAATTCTTCTCGTGGATCTTCAATTTCCTCTAAGCATAAGTAATGACTCTGCCATCCTGCATCAATACAGCACCAAGCCCAATACGGGAAGCATCACAATAAACTATATAAGGCCCTGAGCCTGTGGGCAAAACCAATATCGGTGTCGTAGTCATAGCTGTCTTGAGCTTCTGAAAGCTCTCCTCACACTCGTTTGACCATCTGAACTGGGACCCTTCTGGGTCAAACTGGTCATCGGAGCTGCTATGGATGAAAATCCCTCCACGAACCGACGGTAATAACCTGCTAACTCCAAGAAACTCTGAATCTCAATAACTGATGCTGGTCGAGGCCAATTCTTGACTGCCTCAATCTTCTTCGGGTCCACCTGAATACCTTCTGCTGATACGACATGACCCAGAAATGCAACCGAACTCAACCAAAACACGCACTTTGAGAACTTAGCATACAACCAACTATCCTTCAGATTCTGAAGAACCATCCTAAGGTTCTGCTCGTGCTCCTCCTAGCTGCGGGAGTACACCAGAATATCATCAATGAATACTATCACGAACAAGTCCAAGTAAGGTCTGAACACTCGGTTCATCAACTTCATAAATGTTGCTGGGGCATTGGTCAACCCAAATGACATGACCAAAAACTCATAATGCTCGTACGGAGGGCAGAATGTTGTCTTAGGGACATCAAACGCCCTAATCCTCGGCTGATGTTAGCCAGATCTCAAATCTATCTTTGAAAACACCTTTGCACCCTGAAGCTGGTCAAACAAATCATCAATCCTCGATAGTGGATACTTGTTCTTTATCGTCACCTTGTTAAATTGCTGGTAATCAATACACATCCTCATCGATCCATCCTTTTTCTTCACAAATAACACTGGCACACCCCAAGGAGAAATTCTAGGCCTAATAAAACCCTTCTCTAGCAGATCTTGCAAATGGTCCTTTAACTCCTTCAACTCTAGCGGCGCCATGCGATACGACGGAATAGAAATGGGATGTGTGCCCGGAGCCATATCAATACAAAAATCAATATCTGTGTCGGGCGGCATACCGATAAATCTGAAGGGAAAAACCTTGGGAAACTCTCGAACAACAGGAACAGAGTCAATAGAAGGAACCTCTGCGCTGGAGTCGCAAACATATGCCAGATAAGCTAAACACCCCTTCTCGATCATGCGTCGAGCCTTAACATATGAAATAACACTGCAAGTGGCATGATCTGGGGTCCCTCTCCACTCTAGTCGGGGAAAATCTGGCAAAGCCAATGTCACGATCTTGGCATGATAATCCAAGATAGCATGATACGAGGACAACCAATCCATCCCTAATATAACGTCAAAATCCACCATATCTAAGAGCAATAAATCAACACGGGTCTCAAGACCCTCAAACACTACCACACAGGAATGATGAACTCGGTCGAACACTATAGAATCACCCACCGGTGAAGATACATAAATAAGGATACCCAAGGCATCACTAGGCATAGCCAGGTAAGGTGCAAAATATGATGACACATAGGAATATATAGAACCAGGGTCAAATAGCACTGAAGCATCCCTATCACAGACCAGAATAGTGCATGTAATAACAGCATCTGAGGACTCAGCCTCTGGCCTGGCTAGAAAAGCATAACACCGGGGCTGGGCCCTACCTCCCTGAACCATGTCTCTGGGATGATCAGCTGTTAGCTGACCTCTACCTCTGGGGGTCCGAGCTCCACCTCTATGATCCCTACCTCTACCTCTATGGCCTCTACCCCCTCCTCTAGCTGGCTGCGCGGCCTGTGGATCACCTGATGCCTGAATCATAGGATGAGTACCCTGCTGCTAAGAGCCGTCAGAGGCTCGGGGGCAATACCTCGCAATATATCTCGTGTTGCCACAAGTGTAACAAGCCCTCGGCTGCTAAGAATAACGGAGTGGTGGTGCGCTGATAGGTGCTGATGGTGAACTGAAGAACTACTGGTCAGAAGACTGCGACTGAGAGCCATGACCACCTGAAGTACCATGTGAGACCTGAAAGGCTGACTGAAAGGGCCTCGGAGGGTGGCCTCTACCGTAAGAATCCCCACCTCCAGACGAGGTACCACTAAATCTACCTGCATGATGGGGCCTCTTATCTGACCCATAACCACCTCCCCGTACAAGAGCTATCTCAACTCTACGGGCCGCATTGGCCACCTCCTGAAAATAAATCTCACTACCAGCTCCCATAGCCATCTAGATACGGATCGGCAGAATCAATCCGTGAATAAGCCTCTGCACCCTCTCTCGCTCTGTGGGGAGTACAACAATAGCATGGCGTGCCAAATCAATGAACCGAGTCTCATACTGTGTGACTGTCATAGAGCCCGACTAGAGGCGCTCAAAGTAACTGTGAAGTACCTCCCGCTGAGTGATTGGGAGAAATTTCTCCAAAAATAACTGCGTGAACTGATCCCATGTCAATGTTGGAGACCCTGCTGGTCTAGATAGGCAATAGTCCCTCCACCAAGTCTTGGTGGATCCTGCAAGCCGAAAGGTGCAAAATCGACCCCATTGGTCTCCACAATACCCATGGTCCTTAGGATCTCATGGCAGCTGAATAAGAAATCTTGTGGATCCTCTGATGAAGCACTGCTGAATGTGGTGGTGAAGAGCTTGGAGAACCGATCAAGTCTCCACAAAGCATTCGAAGACATAGCCGCTCCATCGCCGGCCTGGGCTGCAATACCTGGCTGAGCTGTCACAGCTAACTGAACCACTGGGACATGATCCTGGGGAGCTACCTGCTCCGGAGTACATGTAGCAGGAGTCTGAACCCCTCCTCCAGCCTGAGAAGTGGCTGGTGCTGCTGGCAGCAAACCCGCTCTAACGACACTCTCCATAAAGCCTGCCCATCTGACTAAAGTGTCTTGAAGATTTGGGGTGACCATGACCCCTCCTGGGACCTGAGCTGGGCCCACCGGATCTGCTGGAGCTGGAACCTCCTCATCATAGCCAATATGAGGCTCCACCTCTGGGACAGTTGCCCGGGGCAGAGCTCTGCCCCTGCCTCAGCCTCTGGCATGGCCTCGGCCTCTGCCCCTCACAAGAGCTGCTGCTGGGGGCTCGGGCTGCTGCGCGGTAGAAGAGGAAGCACGTGTTCTCGCGATCTTGCGAAAGAATAGAGTAGAAAGACAATCGGTATTTGAGAAACGGAACCGCACGACAAGAAAGACCAAAAGTGAAACTTTTCCTAACTCCATAGCCTCTGGGGATAAATACAGACGTCTCCGTACCGATACCTCAGACTCTACCAAGTTTGTCCGTGAGTTGTGAGACCTATGTAACCTAGAGTTCTAATACCAACTTGTCACGACCCGGATTTCCGACCATCGGAGTCGTGATGGCGCCTACTCGTGATAGCTAGGCAAGACAACTTAATTACCTTCCCATTAATAAATAAACATATCAACCATTTATAGCATCAATATAGGACATGGAATTTAATAATAACAAACATAGCGGAAGTCTGATTAATAAATCTGAAACAAGTTGAGGAATAATCAGTAATAGCTCTTACCCAAGATTGGTGTCACATTACTCACGAACTGCTAAGAATTTACTAAATACAAGGATCTAAAAGAAATATATAAGCTATTTGTCTCAAAAACTAGGAGGCAACGGTCTAAAAGAGAAAGTAGGGAAGAGACGCTGGGCCTACGGATGCCTGCAAGGCTACCTCGGTCTTGTGAGGATGAAAGCCTGCTCCCGTACTAATACTGCTGCTGCTCCTCAGAACCTGGACCTATGCAAAATGCACAGAAGTGTGCCATCAGCACAACCAACCCCATGTGCTGGTAAGTGCCTGGCCTAACCCCAGCGAAGTAGTGACGAGACTAGACAGAACCTACCAAAAACTACCTATGCAGATATATATACAAGTGCAATGAAACAATGACAGAAAAATACCAATTAAAATGGGGAGGGGACAGGTGTACGGGAATTACAAATGAAATCAACTTGACAGACGTAAACATGAAACTACATCAGCTCTCACAATCTATATAAGTGGCCGGCGTGCCACACGATCCCATATTATAACATATCTAGGTGGTCGACGTGCCACACGATCCCGTTTCAGCATATATACGTGGTCAGCATGCCACACGATCCCATATCATGATATATAAGTGGTCGGCGTGCCACACGATCCCATTTCATAATATATAAGTGGTCGGCGTGCCACACGATC
>MU671756.1:5491-32691 GCA_026770625.1 Nicotiana glauca | reverse complement strand
GCAAGCAAACTAAAATTGTTTTATTTTGAATTTTTGGGAGTATTTCTCTTATAGGGCAAAAATCACGTGCTCACAATAGTGTTACAGGGACAGGATTGCTAGATCAAGAACACTATTGTTCTGATCTTGTTAAAAATAAGAAAGGCTAATAGGAGCTCGACTCAACTTGTGAACTGACGAAAGAAAGGACTTAAACCAATAATGAGGGTAATGGAATAGTGTTTTCTTTTATCTTTTCTGATGGCAAGGACTGGGATTTTCGTTTCTAAGGCTAAAGCAAAAAAAAATCTCCCTGCTCTCTATATCAGAAATATATATCTCGGATCTCCTCTTTTCCGGAATGTCTTCTATTCCGGAATGTATATCTATCAGAATGTATATTCCAGCAAATGTCTATCCTAGAATGTGTGTCTCTCCAAAAATCCCCCCCTTTCTACTTCAGACTGTATGTCTTATATATCCAAAACTAAAACCTTTCAGCCTTTTTTTTAATGTTTTAAAAACTGACCAGCCATGTTATTCCCTCTGTTTTTCCCACTTGAGTTTGTCTAAGTATGGGTTTTACCTATTAAATTTCCTGGAGTCAGAATGTAGTGAGTGCCCTGCTGTAATGGCAGGTTTCACTATCTCTGAAGTTGCCTGCCAGGGTGTATTTACACTATGGTCTGCCCTAAGGTTTCAACATATGCTCAAGGGTGGCAGTCCACTAAGCTCTGAACTCTCTATTCGAATTGCAACTAAATCTAATTATGCTATAACCAATTCAGATTCCTAAGTTCAATCATAAACAATATAGATTCTAATTCAAATAGTGGCTCGGATAAAATCAATCAGTATTAAACATTAGTGCCATATTGTTCTAAATAACAATCCTATACAATTAATCGACGATATTCGTTTAATCGATTACAACACATATAAATCGATAAACAATAATCGACAAACAAGTCAGCGATTCACAGTACTTAGGCCCAGACAGGGGAAATACGAAACTAATTATTCGACGACGCTAATCGAAGCGAATACGTATTTTATGGCAAACACATTCAACAAACAATCAGAAACAAACAAACGACCAAATAAAAGGTCTTAAGGAGGAGAATAGAAAATTTAGCAAGAAATCAAAAAGGATAAAAATACTACCAGAAAACTAGCAAGCAAATACATAAAGATAGAAGAAAGAAAGAAAGAAGAGAATACCTTGAGAAAAATTAGAAATCCGAACGGACCCTGGACCAACACGGACTTGAAAATTTTGAGGCCAAACGGACCTTAATCGGGGTGTTCTCAGTTGAGAACACCTAGATTAAGGTCCATTAGACCTTAATCTCCTATCGAATTTAGCCGGAAACCCTATTTTCGGATTTCTAGGGTTCATACGGGCGTTTTGGGACTCGGGGTTTTTGGGTTGGATTTGAACGGAACCAAGGTTGATTGGGGTATGAGGGAGGTCAGGGGAGTGTTGGGTATCGATTTGGGGTGGTTTGGGATGGGTTGAGTTTTGGCTCAAACCTTCGATTGAAGATTTGAGGAGTTCGGGGATGATTCGAGGTAAACCGATACGGGGTTTGGGACGGGGAGGTTACGGGGGTTCTAGGGTGTAAAATTGGGGGTCATTGGCCTACCGGAACCGCCGTGAGGTGATTTTCGGTAGGCGGAAGGCAGTGGTAGACGGCGGGGTATGTTCGTCTCTGAGAGAGACGATGAAGGCGGGGTCTGGCTTAGGGGGGCTGGTAGGCTTTAGGAATATATACTAAAGGGGAAAATGAATCCTGGCCGTTTGATCTTATGAGATCAACGGCCTGGATTGATTGCTAACATGGGAACGACGTCGTTTGGAGGTTGATGGGGCGGACCGGGCATGGGAACGGATCGGGTTGTTCAAAACGGGTAAGGGTGATATGATCTCAACCTTGGGATTGGGGATGGATTTACGGTAGAGATCCATTGGTGTTGAAACGACGTAGCTTCATTGCCATACTACGTCATTTCAGTGGTCTTGGAGACACACTGACTTGGACCGGGTTGGGGGTTGTTTGGTTTGGGATTTCGAATCTAATATTGAATTTGGCCCAAATTCGGGTTCTCTTATTTTCCTTCCCTTTTCTTTTATTTCCTTCCTAAATTATTTTACTAAATTAAAACTTAAAATCCTAGATCAAGCTATAAAACCACATTAACTTACGAATTAACTCTAAATATTAATTATTGCAAGTAATTAAGTACCCAAAATCACATGATTTAAACGTAAAAAATGCGAAACATATTATTCGTGATTTTTCATTTTCTTGTGAAATAAGTGATTTGCTACTTATCTCCAAAAATTGCGAAATTAAATCCTAAACGTAATTACAGCATATTTTTGTATTTTTTACTAACAAACATGCACACACAAACGCAAAACAATAAAAGAAAACCACAACAATCACAATAATTATAAACAAACAAAAATTATTTTATTTTGTATTTTTTGGGAGTGATTCTCGTATAGGATAACTATCACGTGCTCACAGCTGCCCCTCTTTGTCAGAAAACATGAAGAGTTTTCGTGCAAAGATAAAGTGAGCAGATACAAGCGATTTTTGCCCGTTTGACTACTCCGTTGTGAAGCATTGTTGAAAGCTTTGACCAAACCTCAGCTCCAAAGGTTTTCTACATATCCCTGGCTAAAAGGGAATCAGGTCAATGTAGTTCGGGAAGTTTTGGTAGCTGGGACTACCATGGGATGGCCATTTGCTGTTACTACTGTTGCATGACGTTACTGCTCACTGACCTCCTTGTTACATCATGCTAAAGAAAATAAGAAGCTAGACTAAATTATTGTAAAATCTTATCTATATCTTCAACTAGTTCTTCATGTGTTTCTTGCTGTCTTGCTTGATCTTGTGTTTACTTTGATGTTTCTTCTCTTCTAACTTGACTCGTCTGCCTCTCTTGATTGCCGAACTTGAACTGTTTATTTCTTCTTTGTGAACTTAGAATTATTTTCCTTCGAAGCCTGAACTGCCTTCTTCTGACCCTTGTTGCCTTCCTACTGATTTCTGAATTTGGATTTACGCTGGGGATTTTTGTCATAATCTTCCGCCTTCCCAGTGGGTTACTGATTTCTTGAATTAAAAAGGGTATGACTTTCCCTCTCGGCGGGCTCCTATCTTCAACAAATTTGGAAACTAAAATGCCATTCCGTTCTTCAGGCGGGCTCCTGACTTCAAATAAAATGCCATTCCGTTCTTCAGGCGGGCTCCTGACTTCAATAACAACTTAGAAAATAAAACGTCATTCCATTCTTCAGGTGGGCGCTTGACTTCAATCAAAAACTTCCACTTAAAAAGATAATGCCTTTCCGTTCTTTAGACGGGCACCTGACTTATCATAACACAATGAAATGAGAATGAAAATTAAGAAATGGACCTTTTATTGATGAACAACTGAAAATTGCAAATCAATCAGGCAAAATAAAGCAATAATCCTTGGACCAAAATACCGAAATTACAAACCGGAACCTCGAATTGGCACCCAGAGTCAACCATCTATCTCAAGTTCAGCTGCTTGGCTTCAGATTTCTACTTGTCAGATGCGTTTAAAAATCAGGATCTTGCGCTATGAGAGAGTTGGTCGTTACTACTCCTGTTTTGTTTCTCTATTTGGTTGAGTATTTCAAACAGCAAAGTTGAGATGAACTATTATTCAAGTAATTATGCCCTTATTCTCTTGTTTTCTGCTTATGTGTTTTTACAGAAAAAATGGCTTGATGAGGAGAATGGTTGTACAAATTTTCTGCTAGAATGACCTTTTAAGAATTGTTTGATGGCAACTTCTAGTTGCCAGCAGTTGTATTACGATGATTTTGAATGTAATATTTTTCTTTGCAAATCTGTTCTTACCGTTTTTTTAGTCTGCCGTTTTCTCTTTTTGTTTTACTCTAGGTCTAGATTTTGGAATTGAAAACTTAGAATAGAGTTTTTATAATTGGGTATTTTATATGGAGGTGGGAAGAGATGATAGCTATTGGATTAGAAAGAAATAGATGGTTAGGATTAAAACTTGCACTTGAGTGGACTAATGAGTTGGGAAGGATGGGGTAAGGGTAATTGGGCTGGACCATATCTTTTGGGTTGGAACTTAGGCTAAAAAGACCAAATAATACAATGCATCTATAAAAATGTAAAAATTACTCTAAATTAAAATAAACTATTATAAAACTAAATACTACGAACGAAACTAATTTTTTTTGTCTTTTCAAATGTTATAATACTATAAATATAAATATACTAATTGACTTTAACCTAAAGATGAAAAATATTTTTTTGTAATTTTTTACTTTTTGTGATAAAAATAAAGTAAACGAGTCAACGCTATTTAGAATAGCGATACTAAACCTAAACTAAATATTTACACTAAAATATGTAAAATCTTGGGGAGGGTCAAAAGTTACATGTCTACAGGCCTCCATAACTTGGGGTAAGACGGCTTCGCCCCTCTCTGATTCGGAGGCCTCAGTCACTACATCTTCAAAAACCCTTCTGGTTTGAGGTAGTACGATGTTGCCTCGCACACAAGCCACTAGTTCAGAATTTTCATCATCATCATCATCATCATCATCATCATCATCATCATCTTCTTCTTCTTCTTCTTCTTCTTCTTCTTCTTCTTCTTTTTCAGACTCATCCCTCAACTGGTAGACTGAGTCCGATGGGAGAGCGCCAGTGCTTTCTTGGATCTGTGCACCAGGCCTCCTGTTCGGTTTTTTCTTCTCCAAGTTCGGAGAACTTGGAGACCTTATCCTCTTCTTCTCCTCGCCCTGCCTAGAAGAAGGGGACTCCGCGAGACTGTCCTCGTCATCGGTTAGAGGCCTCATTGCAACATCCTTCCCAAGGCCTACAAAGAAAAATAAATGAGTAAGCACAGAAGAAACCCAATTGTTGTCCACTATAGGAAGTGATCTCACCGTGAGAATAGGCCTCCCACCGGCCCTTCAAAGAGACAATGCCCTCAACCCACTCCCTAAGTCGAGGAACTGCCTTCGAAACCTGAGCGACAACTACATCACAACCAAATCTCGGGAAGAAAGAGGAAAAGGAGAACAAAAATATTCAATTCTAGGAGAAGAAAAACTTGTCTTACGTTTTGTGTTCCACTCTTTGGGGAACGGTATGTCCGTAACCATGATCAGTTCCGAGGTCCTCACTTTAATAAATCAGCCTAGCCAACCTCGGTCTTGATCTTCGTCGATGCTCGAGAGCGGGGCTTTGGCGGCCCAGCGCGCAAGTTTGATTAGTCCTCCCGGAAGAATCGGGGACTGTACAGGCGCATCAGATGATCAACGGTGATAGGGCACCCGTCGATCTTGCTCACGAATAATCGGAGGAGAATGAATATCCTCCAGAACAAGGGGTGGATCTGACCAAGGCACACCTCGTACCTTTTGCAGAACTGGATGATCACCGGGTCTAACGGGCCCAACGTAAAGGGATATGTGAAAACACTTAAGTATCTCTTTACATGGGTAGTGATGTCTTCTTCGAGCCCGAGAATCACCACGTCTTTTTTCGGCCCAGTTGCAGTCCTTTATAACTGTAGGGAGGGTCTATTCGGTGATCAAGAAAATATATCTCGATACCTTTTCACCAAGGCCCGGAATGGGTGAAGGATTTTCATTTTAAAGTCGGCGATCGCCGAGCACCTGAACGCTTCAAAAGGAGGTTCTACCGCTGGTTCCTCGTTAGCCGGCCGTGATGAAGAGAAGTTTCTTTCTGAGGAATTGTCTTAGAAGTCTTCGCCATTTTCTTTTCAAATAAAGGGTAAAAGATTAAGGAGAGGAAGTGAAAATGGTACACTTGACGATGTGGAGTGAAGACAAGCAAGAGTTTCCTATAAAGAGCTCAAGAAATCTGGGAACAAGGGCTATGAAATGCAAACATTTTTAAGAACAAGGGTATAGAATGTTTGAATGAATGGAGAAGGAGGTATATATAGTTTTAAATGACGGTTCAAAACCTGTAGTGGCCAGCCAGCAACTGACGAACATTTAATGCTATGAAGACGTTACTGACGAGACGTTTCGTCCATTTTGTCATTTTTGTCATGAAGTGCCGAGACGAGGATCGAGGGCTCATATCATTTCTCGTCATTTACTCTTCGAAAAATGTGGGGAATATCTATATATGGTCAAAACCGGGCTCTTCAATTGCATTACAGATCAGGACTGAAACGTAATGGGTTTAAGATCGACCTCGGGTCCCATCAAACCAAGATACGAGGTTAGAACATACGAGTCTGTGACTCCATAACCGACCCTGGTTCCAAATGAGTTGGAGGAAACATTGTCATACCAAATAACGGAAGGCCGAAATATCCGTAAACGGTCGAATATCACGGCAAAAATCTCGGCACATATCAATGAGAGACCGACTAATTATCAATTCATGTGGTTTTCTACCTTTTATATAATTGTACATAAAGTAGGACTCCCCTACTATATAAAGGGGTCTCATAATTTGTACAGGACATTGTTACACGCATCCCAAATTATTATAATATAATTTTCTTCCTACAAGCTACTGTTCTCCTATATCTGATATCATCCAGTTCAAGTGAGATTTACTTTTCAAACAGTTTGAATTTACTTTATTATTGTTCGCTTATTTATAATTTAATTTATCGCTTTGTGTCGAATTAATCCACTTATATTTAAAACTACTTATACATTCAATTGTTAGCCGATTTGAGGGTAAACAACTGCATAAAGGAAAAAGATCAAATTTATTCGTTTACTTTTAAATATTATTTATGCTTAATCTCGGTTATACTTTTGGAATATAAATATGTACAGTATTTATTTATCGTTAATAAAGTATTCAAATCTGCTCTTATTTTTAACTAAGGTCCAGCATAGCTTTGACCAGCTAATAAAAGTCTGATAGCTTATTACGCCTGTTATTTGGATGAGTTGGACTCCACGTAGCATATCACCTTATCACTTTAACCCTATTTTATGCTCTCCTAATACCTTATTTACTAATTTTATTTCTTCAAAATTTACAATTCTAGCTAATTTGTGCCACCAAAATGTTAGTATGGACTTATAGTGAATGTTTCTTTTTCTTCAAGCAACCAATATGATTTTAAAATTTAATATCCTAATTATATGCATCGTAACGCTATGAAATATATTAAATCTCTTTATCGAATAAAATTTTGTCCTTAGAACTCAAATTTATAGCTAACTGGTTATTGTAAAAGAAAGTTTTTATTTATTATTTCACCACACTGTTCGGTGGTCTAGTAAATTTTTTTGACGATGTGTATTGTTTGACCCAAAATATATTTATCTTGGTTCAACTAATTAAATTAATATAAATGAGCTAATCTTAGTTAATAATAATATCTCAAAGATGAAATTCTTAGAACTATGACAAACAACATGCAGATTTGTCCCAAAAGCTATGAATACGTGTAACGACCGAAGTATTTAAGAACCCAACAAAATCAATATGACATTAAATAGTGATGAACAACAATAAATGTCATTGGTCTAAATAAATTCAAAGGAGTCATCCCAAGAAAGGGTGAAAGCAATGAATATCCTTCTAACAATTGAGAATGATGGATAACCCATTGAATATCCGAGATGTGGAAAAAGTGTAAGCAGGGATCTTAGTGAAAAGGTTATTTTTTTGTGTTTATGATGAAACAAAAATTTTCTCTCTCCTAAGTCAAAGTGTCTTTTACAAAAATGAATAATCCCCCTCCAATCATTGTGTCTCTTTCTATTTATAGGGAACACGTTCCTATAAATCCTAATAGTATAATTGTGGAGAATATCCACTAGAACATTCTCTTTCATGTCCTATATTGAAACTAGTGGATATAAATCTGTTAAGGGTACGCTACCTCGACATCGATCATTCTCCTCGACTTCGATCTTTGGTGACTCTTCGACCACGACCTTTGTTGTTGATTAGATCCCTTTGATTTGTGGCGACCTGGGGATATTTCACCGATATCATGTTGTCTTATAATCTAGAGATAGATTTTTACCCATATAGTTAGTCCCTCCGCTTATTGAGGGCGTGTTCGATGAGTGGATCATGTTATTTTTTGTGGAGCTAATCAAGAAGACCATATGGGTCGTGGTTATTATGGTGAGTAGGTGACGTGGCCCTCTGTGAGCCGCACATTTCAAATGCTTTGAATTTTTTGGGTGATTTGCTAGATTTATATCGTCCATAGGTTAGGATGACGTCACGATGTCATGCGTCATTATGACACATGTTCCCGATGTGTTGCTTTGTTTCTCGTATGACCTTTGATTATACCTGCCGCTTCGGTTCAGACGCCTATCATGATGAAACATTTTTGGTTTCGGTGCCATGACCTCTATAAATAGAGATCTTTGAATCTGATTATGAAGTTTAAACTTTCTATAATTTATAAATACCCTATATTTTTCCTGCTCTCTTCTTCCAAATTTCTTCTCTACTTTCAATGACCTATACTGTTCTTCATCTCCTCTTGTTTGTTACTTTACTACATTGAATAATGTTGGACGTATCTTCTAATGCTGGTGAGGGTGGCCATGTTTCTCCCTTGGCAGTGGCATTCCCCTCCCGTGGGGAGAACGTTTCCACCGCCGTTAAGGATGAAGCTTTTCTGTCAGTTGAGGAAATAATCCCACGCAACCCTGATTCCAAATCTGATTTTACCAAAGCACCAGAGGCCGCACTAGGAGATTTTTGATCAATGATGACGATAAAGGAATTGGGCGGAGTTCAAGTCCAAATTTGTCCTTCATAATCATATCGAGTTGATCCCCGCTGACGGGGATGCGGTACATGTCTACTCTATTCTTCTCATTCTGCTGGTCAAGGAATTTTGTCACAACTATGGTGTTTGTGTTGCTTAGCTTTCGCCGTGCGTCTATAAAATTATAAATATGCTAAACAAGTTTGCCGAGCTATTCGGGGTTGAATTGACACTACGATAATACATCTATTTGCCCCTAGCATTTATAGGGGAATGATGATGAACCTCCGCCACCAAGGGGAAAAAGCTTGGCGGTGAAGATGGACGACAAGGCCAATCATCAATTTTAGTTAAACTTCTTTTTTGTCAGAAGCGAGGACGTTGTGGCCAACATCGACAGCTTTTCTGAGGCTTGGAACTATACTCGTAAGTTCCTTGTTTCTCTACTTGTAAGTACGTGGTTTCTCTTCTGTGTTCTACCATGGATTTTGACTTCTCGCCTTTTCTTTTGTAACCAAGACCTATCGTACTCCTTTGGTTGCTCATATTTCTAACTAGGTCGAGTGGCCTTCCCTCACGTCGTAGGGATCCATGATTGGCAAAGTTTTTTCAAGAAATTCAGGCCCGCTCTCCATTCGACTGGTAATTTCCATTCTTTGATCATGGCCACTCCATTTTCTGTTGTGAATGATTCATTTTGCCGACTCGACGCTTTTGTTTCCTCAAGCAGGGGTTCTCGGAAGAGTCAAGCACCAGTGCCCTCTTTCCGACAGGCAGCAGCTGCTTCGCCGGCTTCAACTTCTATTGCAACCATGTCGTCTGTGTCGGTCTCAACTTCAGCGATCGTGGTTTGAAAGCTCGTCTATGTTCCATTTGCAGCTCATGATACCAAACTCTTCTCATTAGTTGATGAAGATGACATTTTTCCTGATGACAGTGGGTTGATGCCTTCTAAGAGGAGAGCCGTGATACGGGAGGGAGGAGGGAGGGAGAGAGGGGGGAGGTCGGCGTCCGTTGAGGTGTGTGTGTGTTTGGGTGGGGTGGGGTTATGGATTTGTCCTTTGAGAAACAACCACATTACATATTAGAGAGAGTCTCGAGGACCCCACTTGGAGGTAACGAGCATGTGTTCTGTGAGGGACATGGTCGAGGGCGTGATGCATATTGACGGCCCTGCTCTTCCGACGAGCAATGAGGCATTTCCTTTGTAGTCACAGTGGACGTGCCTTCTTCGACTGATGATAGGGGGAAGGTCGTTGTTGAGGAAGATATCAGATCTAACTCCGACATGGATATAGACGAGTTGAGGATGATCGATGAGGGGCTAACTCAACTCTAAGTGACGATAGAAGTGGGTTCAAGGACTATTGCAATCTCGATGGATCATAACCTTTTTATGAATACCGAGGAGATAGTCCCCTCCCTCGGTCCTCTTCATTCTGAATTGAGGGTATGACCCTCGGGACCATGAGTGATAGTGACATGTCAAATAGTATTGCCGGTTTTGCCTTTCGGGTGAGTACATTTGCTGTATGTTATTTTCTTTATGTTTTTCTCTTTTGTAGGCTCTAACTCCCTTTGTTCGTTTTGCAGACGGTCATCATGGAGATTGAAAGCGCTCGTAGCGAGCAGAGATGTAAAGATATTTATTTGAAGTTAAAGGTAAGTACTTTAAATGCCTTGAGAAGTACCAAGAGCTCCGATACTAGCTCCGCAAAAGCGGAAATATGCGCTAAGTGAGGAAGGACTTGAATGAAAGAGGCGAGGAGCTGGTACGAGTAGTTGGGAAATGTAGCATCTTGGAGGTGACATTGAGGAGTAAAGAAGAATAGCCCGATCTTAGCACCGGGTAGAATCCCAATGGAGTGACCTCCAACTCAGGTAGTCTCGCTGCGAGGCCACCTTGAGGAGTGTAAATTCAAGGTGGAGTCCGCCTGGTCGGAGTCTTTGAGGAAGATGGAGCCCCTTGAGGTAGTGGTTCGAACTCTCCGTTTCAAGCGAGAAAATGACTTTTCAATGGCAAGGATTAAAGAAGAGTGGCTCAATGAAAGGATTGGGGAGTTGGAGAAAGAGACCTCTACTCTTTATGACCGGGTTGCTACTCTAGAGGCCAATAAGGATAAAATACTTGACGACCTTCTTCATCTGCGCCTTCTGGATTCCCGACATTCCTTGTGACTTGTACAAAGAGTGGATCCACACTAAAGCCTAACTAGACGTGCTTCGTGAGTTGCATGTACCGGGCTCTATTTCTACTATAAACTTTGAGGGTGCTCGCGTCAAGGCTCTTGAGGCTCGAGTTGCTTGCGGTTATGATCCGGCTACTCCTCGTCCTAGTGAGGAAGGGGGCGATGATGATGATGTGGATCACCTCGAGGACGAGTATTGGTATGATTCCATATACCTTTAGGACGAGGACGGAGAGGAAGTTTGGGACCGAGACAGTGAGGGTACTAGTGGTAAGGGTGGTGATGTTATTGGAGACCAAGCTGGCGAGGGAACTAAAGGCTGTAATGATGATGTCCAGTAGTTGTCTTTGAATTTTTTGTGTATTTTTTCTGGCGACTTCAAGAGACTTTTGTAAAAAACTTTTTAAGTATGAATTATCAAAGTCGTTCCTTGCACCTTATTCTATTCCCATGGTTAACTTTTATTGTGATGACCCAGCCCGTCGTCACATGAGTTACCGCCCCGTTTCCTTCATCTTATGTTTCTCTATGCTTCATTATCGGTATTTGAGGTGATCGAGTCGAATTGGATTGGTTTTAGATGGAATGAGACACTTAGTCTCTTTAAGGAAAGCTTGTTTTGGAAAAGTCAACCGAAAGTTGGCAATTGAGTTAGAGGGTTCGGATGTAATTTCTGGTGATTCGGTTAGCTTTGGGGGATGATTTTTGACTTAGTATTGCGACCGGAAGTGATTTTAGAGGTCCGGTGTAGAATTAGGCTTGAATTGGTGAAGTTAATATTTTGGCGAATTCTACTTGGTAGGTGAAATGTTGATCCGAAGGTCGGAATGGAATTCCGACAGTTGCAGTAGCTTTGTTAGGTGATTTTGGATGTGTGTGAAAAATTTCAGGTCATTCGGAGGTATTTTGGTTGGGTTTTTGATCGAATGCGTATTTCGGAAGTTTTGAAGAAACTTAGGCTTGAATCCGATGAGAATTGATGATTTTAGTGTTGTTTGATGTGTTTTGATGATTGGAACAAGTTTTTATGATGTTTTGGGATATGTTGGTGCTTTTGGTTGAGGTCCCGGGGGCCTCGGGGTGATTTCGGATGGCTAAACGGGAAGTTTTGAACTTAGAATTGCTGCAGAAAATGCACAGCAGTTGCAGACCAAAATTGGTCTTTGCGTTCGCAGGGATTAGTCCGCGTTAGCGAAGAGGTGAGTTTTCAGTGCATCGCATTCGCGTGTGTGGCTTCGTGTTCATGTAGAAGGGGGCCTGGGGTCCTGCCAAGTTTATTCATCGCGTTCGCGACAATGGGGTCCGCGTTCACGTAGTTGGAGATCCTGAAGCATCGCGTTCACGGACTGGGAGCCGCGTTCGTGTAGAGTAATTTCCTGGTCAATGATTTTTGTTCATCGCGAACGCCGGGGGTGTTGACCGCGTTCGCATAGGGTAAAAACTGGGCGTACAGAAGGGTTTTTATATCATTTCATCCGCGAAGCTTGGTCCATTTTTCTCCATTGTTGAGCACCTTAAGAGCTTTTTGGTAGAAATTAAAGAGGGTTTCGATGGGAATTGATTGGAGGTGAGTCCTATGGCCTAGAAACATCATTTTATTTAAGAATCAACCTGTAAATTCATGGAAATTTGGGTAAAATTGGAAGAACTAGGGCTTGATTTTTTAAATGAAAATTTGGGATTTTGAGGGGGTATTTGAGCTCCGATTTTGGTAAATTTAATATGTATGAACTCGTGGCAAGACGAGGAATCCGGTGATGTAAATTTCGTAATTTTTCGAGAAGTGAGCCCGGGGCTCGGGTTTTGCCAACTTTGTGGTCTTTGATATTTTTCGAGTCTTTTCGATTGGGTTATGTTTCCTTAGCCTATTGTGAAGTATTCCTTGTGGTTTTGATTAGATTCGACGCACGAGGAGGTCGATTCGAGAGGAAAAGGCATATCGAGCTAGACTTTTGGTCGGCGGGAGGTGAGTAATGACTTTAAATGATGTCCTGAGGGTTTGAGCCCCCGGATTTGCACAACTTGGTGCTGTGTTGAGATGAGACACGCGTTCAATGACGAGTTCAGGGTTATTTACTATTGGGGATTGTGACTTGGTCCAGTCCGGATGATATTTACCGCGTATTGGCTATGACTTGTTGTTTTCACTATGATTTGGGCTTAATGCCATATTTGGGGCTTATTACCGATTGTTTGAACTCCTTATGAACTATCATCACTGTTTTTCTCACTATTTGAAATATTATTTGAACTCGGTCCATGTGATTTACACGTTTTCATGAACTCAGCTATATTTTACTCAAACTTGGAGTTTTAACTGATTTTTGAACTATTGTTTGAGCTGAGTATTATTGTTTTACTGATGCCAGAGGGGCTTTTGATTATTTTTGGACTGATTGAGGCTGAGGTCCATGTGTGATGATATGATGAGTGATGTGAGGAGGCTTTCAGGCCTCGAGTGATATGTGAGGAGGCTTTCAGGCCTCGAGTGATATGTGAGGAGGCTTTCAGGCCTCGAGTGATATGTGAGGAGGCTTTCAGGCCTCGAGCTATATGTGAAGAGGCTTTCAGGCCTCCAGTGTATTGTGAGCAGGCTTTCAGGCCTATATTGATATGTTCAGGCTTTCAGGCCTTATTGATAGCGCTTGGGCTGTAGGAGCCCATCCGGAGTCTGCACACCTACAGTGAGCGCGGATACCCATGTGATTGAGAGTGAGCCCGAGGGGCTGATGTTGTACTGTGTGATTGATACTGAGCCCACGGGGCTGATACTGTGCTGAGAGTTTGATGATGCGCCCGAGGGGCAGGTTACTGAGCATTTATACTATTTGAGAATATTTGTTTTAACTGTTTTTAAAGAGGATTCTTGCTACATTTCACTGGTTTTACTGTTTAACTGATTTTTACTGCTTGAGATAGCATTATTTGTGCCTTTATGGGATTTTATGTTCTCAGTCGTTATTTATTTTTATTACTCACTGGGTTAGAGTACTCACATTACTCCCTGCACCATGTGTGCAGATACAGGCATATCAGAGTTCGTTCCTGAGCACTGATTTCCTTCCATACTAGGCGAATCAGGGGTGACGAGGTAGCTGTCGATGTCCACAGCCCCGTTTCTTCCTTATCTTCTGTATTTTCATTTATCTTCGGACTATGTTCCTAGTTCCAGTCTTGTAGTATTTCAGTAAACTCTGTAGTAGCTCGTGACTTGTGACACCCCGATTTCGGGCTGGTTCGGGATGGTATCCATGTGTATTACATTTTATTCCGCATTTATGGTTACATTATCCATGTTTTAGACTTATTCATGTTAATAAATGTAAAAAATAAGGTGTTAATGTTCAATTGGCTGGCCTTGTCTTCGCGAGAGGCGCCATCACGATCGGGTGGGAATTGGGTCGTGACATTTATGTACTTGTGTTTTTTTCTTCCGTTGTTTGCTTGTTTCCCTTTTTTCCTCATTCTTGTTGTCTTTCAGATGGTCGTGTCCTTGGATCCAAATATTCTTAGGTCATATCAGCCCTTCTTTTATATAGGCCGAGTGTGTTTCTTCCTTGAGTTTTGGCTAAGGGTCGATAGGTGTTGTTTGGACTTAGTCGATTTTGACCTTTTGTTAAGCTGTCGCATGAGGCCGATAGGTGTTTGTTCAAGCAAGGTCGAACATAACCTTTTATTAAATTGCGGTCGAGGGTCGGTAGGTATTTGTTCGATCGAGGTCTGACACAACCTTTTAGTTAAATCGCAGTTGAGGTCCGTTAGGTATTTGTTCGAGCGAGGTCAAACATAACCTTTTTGTTAAACCGCGGATGATGGCCAGTAGGTGTTTGTTCGAGCGAGGTCGAACATAACCTTTTTGTTAAACTGCAGCCGAGGGCTGGTAGGTGTCTGTTCGAGCGAGATCAAATATAACCGTTTTGTTAAACTCTGATCGAGGGCCGATAGGTGTCTGATCGAGCAAGGTCGAACATATCTTTTTAATTAAATTGTGGCCGAGGGCCGGTAGGTATTTGTTCGAGTGAGGTCGAACATAACCTTTTTGTTAAACCACGGCCGAGAGCCGTTAGGTGTTTGTTCGAGTGAGGTCGAACATAACATTTTTGTTAAATCGAGGCCGAGGGCCACTAGGTATTTGTTAAAGCGAGGTCGAATATAACCTTTTGTTAAATTGTGACCGATGGCCAATATGTGTTTGTTCAGGCGAAGTCGAATATAATCTTGATACCAAAAAATTATGATAAACATAAGTTTCTTATTACTTTTACGTTGTTTCTTTTGTTACATTCTTAGAGAGTTATAGATTTTGGGTGTGGCTGGTATTCCAGTCCCAGTCTACCTAGTCCCTTCATTGTTTCAATTGGAGAGTGTTGAGAAGTCGAGCAATAAAAATAACAAGTCCCTCATTGCATACTTTGAGTCGTTGTGTTCCTTTCGTCGCCTAATTAAAAACCTCCTTGAGAAAACCCAAATGGGACAAAACTCAAGCAAGGGAAAAAGAGTATGACTTGGGGGACACTATCTCTTAGAAGTTGAAGTATTTGAGGTGGCTGGAATTCCAATTGTTTGGTATTTCCTTCCATTGTTTTTAGTTGGAATGAACCTTTGTTTGCATTGGCTCTGGTTTTGTACGGACCATCCCAGTTTATTCCCAGCTTGCCTTCCTAGGGTCTTTGCCCGCTTGAGTTTTAGCTTTCAGCACATAGTCCCCGACTTTAAGTGGCCAGACCTTTGCTTTCGTAATAGCGTTCTGGTTGTTGTTATTGAACGATCATTCTTATGTATGCTATATCTCTTCGTTCGTCGATTTCGTCGAGTTCCTGTCTTCTACTCTCATCGTACCGATTTTGTGGGAGTACCTTAGACTTGGTTCTTCGACTTTGAACGGTATTAGTGCCTTGGTCCCATATACCAAATAGTAAGGAGTCTCTCATGTGCTCATCTTCGGAGTTGTTCGGTAGGCCCATAGTACTTCCGATAGTATTTTTGGCCACAATCCCTTGGCGTCCTTGAGCTTTTTCTTCATATGTTTATTATAGACTTGTTGGAGGACTCCGCTTGTCCGTTACCCACTGGGTGGTACGCGTTGAAAGTATCCTCTTGATATGCCATTTCTCTAAGAATTCAACATCTTTCTTTCCCGTGAACTGGGGTCCATTGTCATAACTGATTTCTTTAGGTAGGCCGAATCGACAGATAATGTTTCTTTATATAAAGGTGATTACTTCTTGTTCCCGTATTTGGGTGAACACTCCTTCTTACACCTATTTAGGGAAATCGTCAGTTAAAACTAAAAGGAATTGTACATTACCTTGCCCTGCTGGGAGGGGGCCTACGATTTCCATTCCCCATTTGAGAAATAGCCATGGGGAGGTGACCAAGCAGAGGTATTTGCCTGCGTGGTGAATCATTTGGGAGTACTTTTGGCATTGTTGGCATTTCCTCATGACGTCTACGACGTCCTTTTTTATGGTGGGCCAATAGTATCACGCCCATATGAGGTATCTAACTAGTGCTCGAATACCGGAGTAAGCATCGCAATGTCCTTCATGGACTTCTTCGAGGACGTGCCGGGTCTAGTTTCGGCCAAGAAACTTCAAAATAGAGCCACCATAAGTTCCCTTATAAAAATCTCTATGAAGGATGTCATATGTGTCCGTTTGCATTCTTAGATTTTTGGCATTTTTCGGGATGCCAATCCCAAGTAAAGTTTATGGTTCTTACCTCGATTTGGTCTAGTGATGGTTGAGCAGGTGGACTACGCTTTTATCCTCGGTCGTGATATTTTTGGTGGCTGCGGCTAATTTGGAAAGGCTGTCCGCTTTGGCATTCTGTGCACAGGGGATTTAGTCGAGCTGGTATTCATCAAACTCAAGTAGTAGTTTGCAGATCTCGGTCTAATATTTTTGTAACCTTTATTCCTTGAATAGGAAAGTCCCTATGACTTTGTTGACTATGAGCTAGGAATTACAATGGAGTTTCAAACGCTTCACCCTATACTTGAGTGCTAGCCTCTATCCTGCAATTACGACTTCATACTCGGCCTCGTTATTAGTCATATCCGAGAAACTTATGGACTGGCAAATTACTTTGTCAGTGGGGACCTCGAGTACGAGTCCCATTCCGGACCCTGATGAGTTGGATGCACCATCAGTGTATAGGACCTAGAGGTCTCGTGTTTGGATGGCTTCCTTTTTGACTTCAAGAAATATCTTTGCAATGAAGTTGGTGACGGAGTCGGCAAGCACCTACGACTTTATCATCGTTCGTGGCTGGTATGTGATATTATGCTCGCTTAGCTCGATGGCCCACTTGGCCAGCCTCCCCGATAGCCCAGGTTTATGCAAAATGCTCATCATGGGAAAAAGTTGTAATGACTGAGATGGGGTGGCACTAGAAATAAGATCTGAGCTTTCGTGAAGCTATGACCAATGCCAGAGCAAATTTTTTGAGGTACAGGTACGTCGTCTCGTCGTCGACGAGTGTTTTACTAATATAATAGATGGGAGATTGCATATCTTTGTTTTTGCAGATCAGGACTTCACTTACCGCTACTTCGAAGACATCTAGATAGACGAGAAGTTGCTTCCCAACTTCGTGTTTTGAAAGAAGGGGTGGTGATGATAGGTATGCCTTTAATTCTCGTAGAGCTTGGACGCACTCAGGAGTCCATTCGAGGCCATTGTCCTTTTTGAGTACGCCAAAAAAATTGTGACATCTATCAGACGACTGCGAGATGAATCTTGATAGAGCGGCGATTCGACCAGTCAACCTTTGAACTTTCTTGTTGATAGTCAAGAGTTCTGGTATCTCCTTGATAGCTTTGATTTATTCTGGGTTGACCTTGATTCCCATTCTGACACAAGAAAACCCAAGAACTAACCTGATGCTATGCCAAAAGTGCACTTCTTCGGGTTCAGTTTCATTACGTACCGTCTTAGTATGTCGAAGGCTTTATTTAAATGATCGATGTGATCCTTTGCCTTTATGAATTTTACTAACATGTCGTCTATATATACTTTCATGGTCCTGCCGAGTTAGTCTTCGAACATTTTTGCTACCAATCATTGATATGTAGCCCCCGCATTTTTAACCCAAACGACATGACCCTATAATAATATGTTCCTTGGTGGGCGATGAATGTGGTCACCTCCTGGTCTTCATCTTCCATAAATATTTGTTTGTAGCCTGAGTACACATCCAAGAAACTTAATAGCTCGCTCCCGCCTGTTGCGTTAATGTGGGGGTAATGGGAACAAATCCTTCGGACATGCTTTGTTAAGTCTGTGAAATCCACGTACATCCGCTATTTTCCATTTTTCTTTTTGACCATCACTACGTTGGTGATCCACTTAGGATACTTCAACTCCATAAGCCGTTCTCGAATAGTTTCTCTACCTCTTTGCGAACTGCATCGTTGATGGTAAGGTTGAATTTACGCCTGACCTGTCTTACTGTAGGGGGTGGAACGACTCGACATTTAGGTTGTGCATGGAGATTTCCGTTGGGATACCCGTCATATCTACATGGCTGAAGCAAACAAATCTGCATTAATTATTAAGAATTGACAGAATTTACTTGGTTCCCGAAGTTTGCAGCCGATGTAAGCCTTTTTGCTATGGTTGTTGAGGTCTAATTAAACGGGGTCGAGGTCTTCTATGGTCGAGTCCGTAGCTTTGACCGCTTCGGGATCCATGATGGCATCCCTGATCTTTCATTACGTCGACCTTGGCCCCATTGATTGCTATGCGTTTTTTTCTTTGTCTTTTTTCTATTGCGTTGCCGGGCTATTTAAGGCAATGCGGTAGCCTTCTCGGGACCGGCGCTGTTCTCTGCGCATGATAAATATCCCCCATGGTGTTGGGAGTTTGATTACTTGGTATAGGCTGGAGGGAACGACTCTCATGAGGTGTATCCACGATTGTCCTACTATGGTGTTGTACGCGGTGGCCTGGTCCATGATGTGAAATGTCACGCTGTCGGCCAAGACGGGGAATGTGATTTCCCCCTACGTTCGCTCAACTGTATTATTAAAATCGGTTAGCGTAATTCAGTGAGACACTATCTTTTTCTTGAGTCTCATTTGGGTGAGGACTCGGGGATGGATGATGCATGCTCCGCTTCCATTATCCATCATGATACATTTGACATTGATATCTAAAATGTGGAAAGTAATGACGAGGGCATCATTATGAGGGAAAGTCAAACTGTTGGCATCCGACTCGTCGAAGATGATACTTTCTTCGAGTCCATCATATTGTTCACCGGTGATAGACCGCTTGAGCTTGTGAATGGTGGTGAACTTCACGTCATTGATAGATCCGTTATCGCTGCTGTCGATGATTAAAGCTGATAGTACGAGCTGGTGATGGCTGCTTTGGTGGGCCTTGATATTCATATCCTCTGGCAAAGTTGCTCCTCCCCATGTCGCTTAACAACTCTTTGAGGTGTCCTTGCTGCAACATGTTTATGACTTCTTGACCGAGGGCGATGCAATCTTCTATATTGTGCCCGCATTCCTAGAGGAACTCATAGAGGGCGTCAGACTTTCTGGTGTTCAGGTCGGACCTCATCTTTGATGGCCACTTTACCTTTGTTCCAAGCTTTTCTAGACGATAGACTGTCTATGTAGGTGACACGCAAATATTGTGAGCAGATAATAAGGGAGGCATCCATGGTGACTCAGGGATATTTTACCGATATAATTTTGTTTTATATTCTAGAGATAGATTTTGACCCATACATGTATTAGTGAAGAATTTGTTGAATTCTTCATGGTCTATTTTGCTATATATTAGGACATCTAGCAAGAAAATTATGACTGTTTTAATTTGGTCAATGTTAGAATTTCTTTGAGACATCCCAAATATTTAAGCCATTCAACTGTACCTTAATAACTCTAATCCCTAAAGTTAGAAACCCTACATACATCAAGGAATATAGACCTATTTCATGTTATACTATACTGTATAAAGTTATCTCAAAAGTATTGACTAAAAGGTTAAAATGAGTTATGGATGAACTAATAGACAAGACCCAGTCTGCTTTTGTACCTGGAAGAATAATTGTTGATAACATTATTCTAAGGCATGAACTAGTTAAAAGATATGGAAGGAAAGGAGTATCACCTCGATGCATGATAAAATTGGACATGCAGAAGGCATATGACTCAACTGAATGGCCATTCCTAGAACAAGTTTTGAGTGCACTAGCTTTCCCAGAAAGTTTCTGCAATGGATAATGATTTGTGTGCAGAGTGTTACATATACTATCATGTTAATGACTCACCAACTCAACCTTTTGAAGCCAGGAAAGGGCTTAGGCAAGGGGATCCACTATCCCCCTTTCTTTTTGTACTGGCAATGGAGTATTTCACAAGAAGAGTGAAGGCCTTGAATCATATTCCAGATTTCAACTATCATCCTAAGTGTGCAAAGATGAAAATCATGCAGCTTGAATTTGCAGATGACCTTTTGTTGTTTTGCAGGGGTGACATCGGATCAATTAAACTAATATACAACTACTTCATAGAGTTCTCAAAAGCTTCAAAACTGGAGATCAACCAGAAGAAAAGCTCTATATTCTTTGGTGGTGTTTCACATAATATGCAAGCAGATATACTGGAGTTCCTGGGCATTCAAAAAGGAGAGTTACGAGTAAGATACTTGAGAGTACCCTTAAGCTCTAAAAGGGTCTCACTAGTTCAATGTCAAACTCTAATAGACAAACTAGTGGACAGAATTACATCCTGGACAACCAAGTTATTATCATATGCAAGGAGGCTTCAACTCATTAAGAGTGTCCTGTTCTCCATCCAAACCTATTGGACTCAGATATTCATGCTGCCAAAGAATACTATAAGGCTGATTGAAGCAATCTGGAGAAGCTTCTTATGGACGGGGACAACAATGTTTTAAAGAAAGCACTACTAGCTTGGGAGAAAGTTTGCCAACCTAAATTAGCAGGAGGGTTTAGTGTAATGAATATTAGTCTATGGAACAAATTAGCTGTAAGCAAGCAATTCTGGAACCTATGCAAAGAGAAGAACAAGCTATGGATACAATGGGTACACTGCTCTATTACATAAAGGCTAAACATATCTTGGAAGTACAACTGAACCAAGCATCGTGGATCATGAGAAAAATTGTGAAAGCTAAAGAAACTTTTGAGGCAGTAGGATATAACTATGAAGATATAAGGCAGATGCATGACTGTCCTATCAAGCATATATATACAGCGAGGTGACTTTAGCAAAGTGAGCTGGAGAAAACTGGTATGTAACAATTCAGGATGCCCTAGGTGGATATTCATGCTAACTCTGGTGCCAAATGGTAGATTATACATAAAGGATAGATTGTTAAAGTGAGAAATCCAAACTGATCAAACATGTCTGTTGTGCAAACAGGCAAATGAGTCTATACATCTATTTTCTGCAGAGGCGGCTCTAACTATATAGGGGGTAAGGCAAGTGCCTTAGGCCCCCAATTTTGGAGGGCCCCTTTTTAAAAAAAAAAATATATGTATATATAATACTTTTATACTTTTTAAATAAAAAAAATTTAATATATTAATAAATTAAAACTTAAAATAATAAAAAGTATAACTGTCACTTTAATTTAATTGGACAACTCTACTTTTTATTCTTCACAATAATTGACATTTGACCAACTCCTCAATCCCTAAGTTCCCAACGTTACAATCTTCTCTTTCTTTCATTTCATTAAAGCTTTCTTTCTTTATTTAATATCTCTTCTTCTTTTCTTTCTCTACTATTCAATTTTCATCCTTCATTCTTCTCTCTTAATCTCTTTAATTCTTTCATTCCAGCAGAAGAGACATACGACATACCTTTCTTCTCTCCTTATTCTTCTTTCTTTATGATTTATGTTCAACTGTTACCTTCTTAATTTTTTGTACTAGATCTAGATTCAGCCAACAACTGGATATTTTGGAATTGGAATCAAGGACTCAAAGTCTTCAAATTTCTTGAGCCGCCTCTGATTATCGGGTAATATTATTCTAACTTTCTAGTATTATTTTTATTGGATACTTATTATTTTATTAATTCTAATTTGTACATATTATTTATTTATTTTTAGAATATAAATATGTCAACAAGAAAATATGCATCCGGTTATTCAAAAATTCAAAAGAAAAGAAAAGTTGAAAATTTAATAAAATCTCAGAAAGGAGCTCTTGACAAATTTTTGACAAACAATAAAAAAAATAAATCGCAAAATATAGGAGAATGTTCTGTAGATGAACAAGTCACTAACTTAGTTGAGTCAGATAATAACAAAATCCAAATTGAAGAAGAAGAAGTTTATGAAAAATCTGACGAAGATTCTCAAGAATATCAAGAACTAATAAATGAATTAAATAATAATATTCATAAAAATATATATGATCCTAGTCAATGGACTAATATTGATACAAAGTTGAGAGATTTATTAGTAGAAAAAGGACCAACAAGAATTACTGATATAGATTTTCCAAAGGATAAATCCTTAAGGCACTTTTCTACTACACATTATTTTCAAAAATTAGCAAATGGAGAAAAACATGAAAGAAGATGGTTGGTTTATTCCAAAGATTTTGATAGAGTATTTTGTTTTTGTTGCAAGCTATTTAATACAAATTCTAGTGCTAATATTAGTAAACTAGCTAGTGAAGGTAGTAGAGATTGGAAAAATATTAGTACTAAGCTTAAAACTCATGAAACAACGAGCGAACATATTATTAATATGAGTTCATGGATTGACTTAGAAATGAGATTGTGCAAAAATAAAATAATTGATAAAGATATGCAAGACCAAATCAATAGAGATAGAGAGCACTGGCAAAATATATTGTCAAGAATTATTGCCGTCATAAAAACTCTTGGTAAAAATAATTTGGCATTTAGGGGAAAAAAAGAAAAAATTTATCATGAAAACAACGGAAATTTTTTAAGTATTATTGAAATGATTGCAGAATTTGATCCTATCATGCAAGAACATATTCGGCGAATTAAATATGATGAAATTCAAAATCATTACCTCGGACATAATATTCAAAATGAATTGATAAATTTATTGGCAAGTGAAATTAAGAATATTATTATTGGAAAGATTAAAGAAACAAAGTATTTCTCAATCATACTTGATTGCACCCCGGATATAAGCCATCAAGAACAAATGTCTTTTATATTACGAAGTGTGGATATTTCATCAACTCCAATAAAAATTACTGAATATTTTTTAGAGTTTTTAAAAGTGGATGATACAAGTGGAAAAGGTATCTTTGAAGTTATTCTAGATGAAATAAAAAATATTGGACTTGATATTGATAATATAAGAGGACAAGGATATGATAACGGATCCAATATGAAGGGAAAACACCAAGGAGTGCAAAAAAGACTTCTCGATATAAATCCTAGATCTTTTTATACACCATGTGGATGTCACAATCTAAATTTGGTACTTTGCGACATGGCTAACTCTTGTACGAAGGCAATATCGTTTTTTGGAGTAGTACAACGTATATATTCATTATTTTCTTCTTCCACTAAGCGGTGGAAAATTTTAAAAGATAGTGTACCCAGTCTAACTCTTAAATCATTATCACAAACACGTTGGGAAAGTCGTATTGAAAGTATTAAAGCAATAAGATTCCAGGCTCCGCAAATAAGAGATGCTTTAATAAAATTAGTAGAAGTTAGTGAGGATCCAAAAACAAAAAGTGAAGCAAGTTGTCTAGCAACTTATGAGCTTGAAAATTTTGAATTTTTATTGGGCATGACTATTTGGTATGATGTATTATTTGCTGTTAATTTAGTTAGCAAAAGTTTACAATCAAAAGATATGCTTATTGATGTTGCCATATATCAACTAAGAGGTCTAATTTCTTTTTTTGAAAAATATAGAGAGGAAGGATTTACAAATGCCATAATTTCAGCTAAGGAAATTGCATTTGAGATGAATATAGAACCTGAATTTCGTAATAAACGTGTAATACATAGAAAGAAACAGTTTGATGAGAATGTTGATAATGAAATCACAAAGTCTCCTGAAGAATCTTTTAGAGTTGATTACTTCTTATATATAGTAGATCAAGCCATTTTTTCACTTCAAAATAGATTTGAACAGTTTGAAGTATATGAAAGTATCTTTGGTTTCCTATTTAATGGTAAAAATTTGAGATCATTAGATGATGAGAAATTGAAGAAATGTTGTCTTAACCTTGAAGGTTCCTTAAAACACAACAATCGCTCAGATATTGATGGTTTAGACTTATTTTTCGAATTAAAAGTATTAAGAGAAATACTAGAAGTAGAAGGTAATACTCCAATCGATATACTTAATCAAATAAAAAGACTTGATTCTTTTCCAAATGCTTATATTGCTTATAGAATAATGTTAACAGTTCCTATAACAGTTGCTTCAGCAGAAAGAAGTTTTTCAAAATTAAAATTGATAAAATCTTATCTAAGATCAACAATGTCTCAAGAAAGATTAAATGGCTTGGCTATATTATCAATTGAAAAGGAATTACTAAAAACAATCGATTATAATAAAGTTATTAACAACTTTGCATCTCAAAAAGCTAGAAGAATAGATTTTAAATAAAAATATATAATATAATATTTTTATAAATATTTAGGCCCCATATTAAACTTTCGCCTTAGGCCCCATTTACACTTGAGCCGCCCCTGATTTTCTGAGTGCCAATATGCAACAGAGCTATGGAAGAGGATGCTCAAATGGCGAGGCATTAGCAGAAACATATATGGCTGGTCAGAGGAATTAAAATGGGCAGAAAACTGGACAAGAAGTAGGATCGCAAGAACAAAACTATTCAAGATGGTATAAGTAGGATGTGTTTATTATGTTTGGCAGGAAAGGAATGCTAGAATATTTCAAGTTAAAAAGGAACTGGGAGATAATTGACAAGCTGATAGTACAAGAAGTGCACTGTCAAAGCAACAAAGAAGTAGGAAAAGCTCTAAATAAACTGGATTACTATCCAATGTAATAGATAGAAGTAACAGAAAACTAACAGTAAGAAGTATAAGGGGGAAGAAGTATAGGAGGCATAGGAATATATGTAAGGGTTTTTTGCTTTGATTGTAAATATTTTTCCTGGTATATAAAAGTTTAATTACAAAAAAAAAAAATGTCCCAAAGGTGTAACAAAATATGGAAGAGGTTCAAAGAACGTTTCCATTTCTAAAACCAACAAAACCTGCATAGAGAAAATGAATTTATCAAATAAACAATCTATTTCTCAATTTCATCCCTCTATTCGACCAAAAAATAAACATGACCTTCAACGTGCTATGAGTAAACTAAAGGCAAAATGATTGTTTCTCTTCTAACTCGCACAAAGAAAGACACACATGCAATCATGTAGGACAAACTTTAGATGTTATGTTTATTATCAACACGTAGTTTTTTATTAAATAAATGGGAGGAAAAAGAAAAGGTCATTGGCATGACATCTGTTTCATAATAAACTGTTTTGACAATAATGACATGCGAGCAAACAGTTGTCACTTTCACGAACACATTGCATGGATTCGATTTTGACATATTGTTTATACGACTTGATTACAACTTCACAAGTTCACGATATGCAAAATATAATTTAATCAAAGATGCTAAAAATCAAATATATTTTATATTATATAGTATGAAACAATTTTAAAATAATTTTTTATATATATATTTTTTATTTATATTGTCTTCTATATTCTAGTTTTAAGTACCAAGAGATGAGATTATGCGTGTTAAGATTTTCGCTTTTGATCTATATTCGAAAATTTAGAAATAATACGTAGCATGTTTCAGTTATTCCAACATTCTTTCTCAAATTGATCGAACGTATTATTTGAATTTAAACTTGTATGATATAAAATAGTCGTATGTGGTAATGTACCGAAATTGTGTTGTAGTAATGTATGTACTGCATTTTAGAGTACATATTATTTTAAGATGTTTGATGAACAATTTATTTCTGTAAAAAAAAAATATTCTAACTGTTTCAAGTTATGTATCATTGTTTGATTGCACGTGGAATTTCTAAAATAAAAAATAATTTTTTTTTATATGTGTAGTCTTAAATATGTCTTAAAATTTATGTGACAAACATATCACAAGTGTAAAAATAATAAGGTCAAAGTTAAATTGTTCCAAATATATCAAAGTTCTAGGCCCTCTTCACCAGTATCATAGCTGAGAGAGTTAAAGCATTAGTGGGAAGATTTTTTATCCGATCTATCTTAGGTGGGGCGATGAAAAGCTTAGTTCATCCTCCCGAATGAAACATATGTAAGCTTGCTCATGTTCCCATTATTTACACAAACCCAAGCTAAGAAACTTAAAAGCCATAAGTCCGATAAGAAAACAATAAAAAAAGGGCTGGAAGTGCGTGAATGTATTCTTTTTGGAGCAGTGACGTACGCAGAAAATTTTTAAGCGGTGTCACCATTTTAGAGGTGAACAAATAAAAAAAATATTGTAATAATATCATATTTAAAAAAACATTCAAGAAAAAGAAATAATACAACGTGCAAGCATCCTTCAATTTATAAAATGTATTGTGCTAGTAAAGTAGTACAAAAGTATTAAAAACAAAGGATGAGGCTATAGAGGTTCGAACTTAAGTCCCTGCTAAGAAATCTTCAAGTTTTGACTAGATAAGCTAGACACCTCTTCGTGACAAGTGGTGTCACTTATTTGATATATTACCGTTTTTCCTGTTTTTTTCTTTGAATTATATATAAATAATTAGTAAAGATTTTTGACAAAGCGGTGTCACGTGACACCGCTTGGCCTAAGGTAAATCCGCCCCTGTTTTGGAGCGAAACTTATATAAAGTACAAAGTTTTAACTAATTTTCCCCATCTTTTTTAAGATTCGAACACGTGTCGACATAGTAGTAGCTTGTGCTTTCTGCAAAGTCAATAGAAGACGAGTTCAGAACCAAAATGTGGTTCTTTTGGATTCACAAAACAAAAATGTGTGGAAAAAAATATAATGACCAAAGTATATATAGCGTCTTTTTAAAAGATGGTATACCTTAACGGTCGTTTGGTCAGTTAAGTATATCGTCTTTTTAGAAAATACTATATTTGAATTAAATAAAGCGGGAGTATAGCGTTCTTTATTAAGACACTATATGTATAGCGTCTTAATACATATATAAATATCGTCTTCCCTATAGAATCGACAGTATCGTCACCACTCCCAATTTTAAAATCAATTAGCGATCCCCCCCCCCCCCCCCCCC
>MU671754.1:2397-13514 GCA_026770625.1 Nicotiana glauca | reverse complement strand
TCTCATTTATTTTAAAAGGATAATCCTAAAGTGACTACATTTTTCTATTTTTGTTCGTCTCTAAAAATAAAGAAAAGTCCTAATTAATTTTGTTATTGAATTAAAAGAACGGCCAATCACAAACCTTGGCCCAGGCCCAAATGTACATAGTATCAGAACTGGACCCGGCCACTCCTTAGGTCACTAAGGCTTACACTTCTCGAAAATGGGCTGTAGAGCCCAACCCATTTAAACCAAACCAAACTTCAATTCAATGTGAGCAAGTGTTCACTAAATTTACTTCAAGTTGGAATCGAATTATGCTAACGTTACTTAACAATGAAAAGCGAATTAGACATGTTGAAATAGCATATAGGAATAACAATTTATTTGAACTTTATTTTTATTTTTTATTTTTATAACTACTGAACAGGATTTTAACTACAGTGGACAACCAATCAAATTACAGAAAAAATTATCTAGAATATGGCAGTCATTAAATTACAATTCAACAGCAGAGGCTTCAATTTCATTTCTGTTTCAAACTAGAGATCTACATTCCAATGGATTTAGGATGTGTACCTGGATAATGGAAAATAGAACAAGAAGGAGTAGTCAGCAGCAGATAACACAGCAACAACAACCAGTAGGAACCAGTCATAACCAGCAAACAGCAAACCCAGGGACAAATTTAAAAAACCGAACAGAAAATCCAGCAGAACCCAGTAAAACAGTAACAGCTAACCCACAGCAAACTCAGAAAACCAACCAAACTAATGGAACCAGTACAACAAGTTCAACTCCAAAATGAATCAATGAACCAAACAGAAAACAGAGATTGACTCACAACACTACCACCACAATTCAAATGAATTCGAAAGATGCACTAGAGTTACTTAGGATCAGTGTTAGTGTATTTTTCAGGAAAATGAAATCAATGAAGCAATGGGGTTTTCAACTCTCAAATTCTTTTTTTTTTTTAATTCTGACCTCTTTGATTTTAAAAGCTAGTCCTTAATTATGTCCAAGTCTGTCCTATTTATCTCCAAAAACAGACCACTTTAAACAACTAAACAAATAAGGAAAAGTCCCATTTTCTTGAGCCCCGTAATCCCACTACTATATGTCTTGTCTCCCACTACATTAAACAAATATATTAGTTCTCACTACCGTATGTCTTGTCCCCGACTATATTAAACAAATGCCTTATTTTAATATTATTAGAACTTTGTGGGCAGAGCACTTAACATAAATAATTCTTCAAGTTTTAAATTCCTGTATTACTCCTGAAATTACTGAAATTACTATTCTACCCCATTCCCTTTCAAAATACTAATCAATCACATGAGACTAACTCCTATTCAACAATATCACACCAGAACTGAATTCAAACTAGATTCATCTCAGACTAAACATGACAACCTTAGGATTCAATTTAAGAAACTCAAACCACAAACTTAAACTACTCAAATCAGATCAAGTATCATCAAAATAAAGACCAATGATTCAACATATATCACCTTTGAAGTTCTAACTATTCAATTAAGAGTTGATGAACACTACTGATTGCAAATTAACATAGATAATTCTTTAAGAAGAAAATTTACTGATTAAATCAAACCCAAACTATAACAGGAAACACAAGCCATTTTACAACAAATTCAGAAGTTCCAATCAATGAACTATCGCGAATGTAATCACAATTAACCTAACAAAAAATTCACCGATCAAATAACAACTTCTGATCATGTATCTAATGAAAGCAATACCCGACGAAACTTGACAAACAAAGAAAAAAAAAGAAAGAGAACAGATGAAAGATGAGGATTCAAACGACTAAACTAAAACGTAAAGGAGGTTAACCCAAGGAACTAGAAAGAAGAGATACCTCAATAGCAATAAAAATCAGCCACTACACTGATCCCAACTCCAAAATTTTAGTGAGGAAAGGGTGACTAAAACCTGACATGAACCACAACCAAAATGACGGACGTCAGCATATATTCGAACCAAATCCGGCACCTCAATCGCAAGCATTGAACAGCTTAGACAACCTTGACTCAGTTCAAACTTCGGAAATTCGAAGAGAATGGCAAAGCAGCAACATCGTTTGAACGTGAGGGGACTGAGTAGTTTTTGGTAGAGTTTCGCTTGAGGAAGACAAAGCAGTAGTAGCCGGAGATGGTGGTTCGACGGAAAGGTCGTTTGGTGGTCTACTGTGTGCTGCTCCCTAGGGTTTTTTGTTGGTTTCTGGTGGTTGTTTGGAGACGTTACTGTGCTGGAACGAACAGCGGGCAGCGGCTGGTGGAGGAGTAGGCTCGTTTGGAGCTGGTCAGCGGGGTGGTCGACGGACTGTTTGTGTGTGTGTTGGTGGTTCAGGCATTGCTGGGGTAGTTGACGTTGGCTGGACGACGATGGTGATGGGCTGGGTCTTTGGGTGGTCGCTGGTGGTTGTAGGGGAGAGGGTTGCTGGTGGTTGTAGGGTGGTTTGAAGAAGAAGAAGAGGGGGGGGGGGGTTGTTTAGGTTTAGGGTTTGGTTAGGTAAGGGGTAATGAAAAATGAAAAATGAGGGGGGGTTGTTTGGTTTATGGGGCAGACCGGGTCGGGTTGACCCGGTGGGTTTTGGGTTGGGTTTGTGAGATACTTGGGCCTAGTTTGTTTAATTTGAAAGATGACCCAATCCGCATTTCCTTCTATTTTTTGTCTCTTCTTCTCGTTTATTTGTTCCAAAATTAAACTTAAAGATCGTAAATTAAATTAATAAAACCAAAATTAACTTAAAATACTAATCAACTCCTAATAATAATTATCACACAAAATTAAATATCAATTAAAATAAAATCACACAATTTGGATATTAAATGCTAAAAAATGCAAAAATACCTATTTTTGTGATTTTTCATTTTTGTAAAACAAACTTAATTACTCCTAATTGTAGAATTAAATCCTAAATGCGAATGCGACATATTTTTTTGTATTTTTCATTAATTTAAACACATAAACATGCACAGACAAACGTAAACAATACAAGAAAAATAACACAAAAATTTGCAAAAATACACACACCCAAAACTATTTAATCTTGAATTTTTGGGAGTATTTATTATATAGGGCAAAAATTACGTGCTTACAGCTGCCCCTCTTTGTCCAAAAACACGAAGAGTTTTCGTGCAAAGATAAAGTAAGCGACCGATTTTTGCCTGTTTGAGTACTCCGTGTGAAGCCGTTTTTGAAAAGATTTGACCGAACCTTTGCTTCAAAAGCTCTCCTACATATCCCTGGCTAAAAGGGAATCAGGTCAATGTAGTTCGGGAAGTTTTGATAGATGGGACTACCGTGGAACTGTGCTTTTGATGCTACCGTTGTTGCTGTGCGGCTACTGCTTGCCGACCTCCTTATTACACCGTGCTAAACAGAAAATAAGAAGCTAGACTAAACTAGTCTATGAATTACAAAATCTTATCTAGATCTTCAGGCTTGCTCTTGTCGCCTTGCTTTCTTGTTGACTGCTTCCTCTGAGGTTTCTTTCTTCTGAATTGACTCGTCGGCCTCTCTTGATTGCCGAACTTGGACTGTTTATTTCCTTCTTGTGGGCTTCGCATTATTTTTCTTCGAAGCTTGAACTGACCATCACTGCCTTCCTTTGGATTTTTGAGTTTGGATTTATGCTGCGGATTTTTGTTGTAACCTTTCGCTCTCCTGGCGGGCTACTGACTTCCACACTTGAAATGTAAAGACTGGAAAGTATTCCTTTGTTCTCCAGGTGGGCGACTGATCACTGAATCTTTAAATGTATTCCTTTGTTCTCCAGGTGGGCGCCTGATTGTTGAACTTGAAATGTGTTCCCTTGTTCTCCAGGTGGGCGCCTGATTTCAACAAAATAACAAACAAAGAAAATTTCTTGCCCCAGTTTGGTGGCTGGGCGCGTCATGTTACCAAATATTAAAAATTTGAAAGCTAAAATTTGAATTGTACTTCTATTGTTCTCCAGGTGGGCGCCTGATTGCTGAACTTGAAATGTATTCCCTTGTTCTTCAGGTGGGCGCCTGATTGCTGAAACTTGAAGTTTATTCCCTTGTTCTCCAGGTGGGCGCCTGACAGCTGAACTTGAAATGTATTCCCTCGTTCTCCAGGTGGGTGTATGACCACTGAAACTCGAAAAGTATTCCCTTGTTCTCCAGGTGGGCTCCTGATTGCTGAATTTGAAAAGTATTCCCTTGTTCTCCAGGTGGGTGCCTGATTGCTGAATATAATTTAAAAACTTTAATTAAAACTTAAAACAATGCCTTTCCATTCTTTAGGGGGCACTTGACTTCAACAACAACTTAAAATAAAATGCCATTTTGTTCTTCAAGCGAGCACCTGACCTCAACTGTAATTTAAAATTTCAATTAAAACTTGAAACAACGCCTTTATATTCTTCAGAGGGGCACCTGACTTCAATTATAATTTAAAACTTCAAAATGCAGTTTAAAAGACAACGCCATTCCATTCTTCAGGCGGGCACCTGACTTCAACTATAATTTAAAAACTTCAAATGCAGTTTAAAAAAATGCCTTTCCGTTCTTCAGGGGGGCACCTGACTTCCACAATAATTTAAAACTTCAATTAAAACTTAAAACAATGCCATTCCGTTCTTCAGGCGGGCACCTGACTTCAACAATAATTTAAAACTTCAATTAAAGCTTAAAGTAAAACGCCATTCCGTTCTTCAGGTGGGCACCTGACTTCAACTATAATTTAAAACTTCATTAAAACTTAAAACAACGCCATTCCGTTCTTCAGGCAGGCACCTGACTTCAACAATAATTTAAAACTTCAATTAAAACTTAAAGCAACGCCTTTCCATTCTTTAGGGGGGCACCTGACCTCAATTATAATTTAAAACTTCAAAAATGCAGTTTAAAAGAAAACGCCATTCCATTCTTCAGGCGGGCACCTGACTTCAACAACAACTTAAAGTAAAATGCCATTCCGTTCTTCAGGCGGGCACCTGATCTCAATTATAATTTTAAAAATTCAAAATGCAGTTTAAAAGACAACGCCATTCCGTTCTTCAGGCGGGCACCTGACTTCAACTATAATTTAAAAACTTCAAATGCAGTTTAAAAAAATGCCTTTCCGTTCTTCAGGGGGGCACCTGACTCCAGCAATAATTTAAAACTTCAATTAAAACTTAAAACAACGCCATTCCGTTCTTCAGCTGGGCACTTGACTTCAACAATAACTTAAAAAATAAAACGCCATTCCGTTCTTCAGGCGGGCACCTGACCTCAATTATAATTTAAAACTTCAAAATGCAATTTAAAAGACAACAGTTTTCCGTTCTTCAGGGGGGCACCTGACTTCAACAACAACTTAAAGTAAAACGCCATTTCGTTCTTCAGGCGGGCACCTGATTTCACCTGTAATTTAAAATGATAACGCCTCCATTCTCCAGGCGGGCTCCTGACTTCAACAATAATTTAAAATGATAACGCCTCCATTCTCCAGGCGGGCTCCTGACCTCAACAACTTACCTTATCTATATCCTGCTACTGTTGTCCTTTCTTTGCCTTGTAAACCATTTCCTTCTACTGGAATTACCTTCCTTCCAGAATTGTTTCCCTCAAAACTCGTGTTGTTTTCCCTCGAAACTGTTGGGGAATTAATATTGTTGGGGAATTAACTACTTACCTACTGGGGATAATACTGCTGGGGGGAATATCCTTTCTTCCCCTTCTTCTTCTTCCTCTTTTTCTTTTCTTTTTTTTTCAAAACTGCTTTCTTTTATTTTCTCTCAATACTGCTGGGGATAAAAGTGTCATCAGCTGGGGATAACGTTGTTGAGGATAATGCCGCTGGGGGAATTTCATTCCTTCAAAATCGGTGCTTCATTCTTCTGGAAGCTGCTGGGGATGACACTGTCTTTTGCTCTTTCTGAACACCAGTTTAGTCCCTTTGTTCTGTCCACTGGGGGTACAACTCCTTTTATTAAAATTTGTTGTTTTCTTTCTTTCAACACCGCTGGGATAACACTGGTTCAAAGACCACTTCCCTTAAAACTGGTGTTATCTTTCTTCTTCCCCAAGTGGATACCTGACTTCCAGAAAATTTTCCAAATGAAAGGAAAATTTTCTGGCCCAGTTTGATAATCTTCCTCGTGGCATGACTTTCCGCCATCAATGCCATTTCCTTTTTCCTGCTTTAAATCAAAGAAAATTTGTTAGTTTAAAACACGGTGGTTGGTTGTGATGCTCCTGCTGGGGATGATATTTCCCTTTCTCCTTCCCTGCTCTGCATTTCATTGTCAAAACTTATTGGGGATGTTATTATGTGCTGGGGATGATATTCCTGCTGGGGATAGTTTTTCCCTTTCTTGCTTCCCCGCCCTCCTTGACGACTCTTTATTCACAAGCCTTTCACCGTTGTCTTCCACTGGTATCCTGACCACCCAAATTCCTATGACAGTGACTCTGCTTGAGGATCTTGCATGTTTTACTGATGAACCACTTTCTTCGTTCATCTGTGTCACTGGGAATACCCTTTCTGCTGGGGGTCTTCCCCCTTCTTTTGTGTCATATCTAGGGAACGGGCATTTCCCCGACCTTTGAGTCTCATTGGCTTTGGCCTTGAGGTCATTAACCTTCACTTTTAGCTGGAGATATCCTCCTTGACACTGATCCATCCCTTTGTCAGTTTCCTCTGGTTGGGGAATATCCTCCTGGACATTGGCCTCTGCGCTTGTTTCCTCCTGGCTTATACCACTTGGATGTTCTACTCAGATCCCGTCTTTCATTAGTGGAAAGCCGATGGCAAATTTTAAAGTCATTTCTAACTTGTTTTGACCAAACAGACTCTACTGGGGAAATTTTTTGATGAAAGGAGAAAGATGAAAAGGAACAGAATAAAAGACAAAGGAAAGAAATGACTCTCTAACAAGAGAAACTACAAAACCTATCAAACGCGGATACCGACTCTAATGGCCATGACATGCACACATAGCCTATCCTCCGTTGTTAATTCGCTTTTTACAATCTTCGTCTGGGGCTTTCCCATCTGATTCTCGATCCTATTCGACTTGTAATGCCCGCAGGTTTTCACTATCAAGTCTCTCTCATTTTGATTTCTCTCAGCTTTCATCGCCTTATGGTTCCCGTGAAGGTTTTCACTGATAAGACTCTCTCATTTGTATTACTTTTCAGCTGGGGATTGGGGTGTCAACGCTAAGACTCTCTCATATTTCTTTTCTGATGGGATCAAAGTCTTTTCATCTAGGGATCAGAGTGTTATGCTCGCCTTCCCTTTGCCTGACTTGGCATCTTTTGAAGACTGGTCAAAAGGTCTTTCTTTGGAGCGTAATATGGGATTTTGGATAGGGCTAGAAAGAAAGGGTACTTGAAGGCTCAAAAACACATCAATTTGGGTTCAAAATTACAACCTTCAGAACTAGATTTATTTATAATAAATACAACTTTTGCCCCAGTTTCTTGCTTAGGGATTTTTAATTTTTATTTACACTATGATACACTTTGTTACACTATTATACACTTTGTTACACTATGACCGAGCTGTGAAGCGCCTACGTATCCTCTTTGAGAAATCAGGTCAAACGTAGTTCCCAATTCCTCGTTGTTCTAATTTTCCTTTTCAATTATTATTTTTTCTTTTTCTTTTTCTTTTCTTTATCTCTTTTTTTTTTCTTTTTCTTTATCTTCCGTGTTTGTGTTTCTAATATTTGCTACTGATTCCGAAGGAGGGGTATGAAAGAAAATAAATAAGGCTCAAAGGGTTAACAAAGGATAAGGTGTTTAGATAGCAGAACAAAATGCCTTTGTCATTCCAATCTTCAAAACATGCCAAGTGCAAACAATACGATTAGCATTCGCCATATTTTTAAAGCACTTTCGGGCAACACTCTTATTTTCATTATGATGAACGACCCCAAGTCAACATGGCCAACTTGCCTTTACGGTTTTCTTTATGTTTTGTCTGCCCCAGTTTCACATGACTCGGGCTCCAAATAATCCCAAACCGTTCTCATTCCCTTTAAATGCTCCGATCATATTTTAATGGTTTTACGATTAACCTTTTAAGATTAGGCCAAAATTATGCGCGCATGTCATGTCACTAGTGTTGACAGAAAAGGACTATAGAAAGGGAAAAGTAAAAGAAAATAACTAAACGTAAAAGAAAATAGGATATTGCATTGGACGATGAAATAGTTTGAACAACTGGATAAACAAACTAAATTGGGGTTACAACCCTTAGAACAAACCTAGATAACACTAACATGAGATATTATGACCAAATAAAAAACTGGACAAAATAGAATGATAGAAGGGTTTGAGTTACAAGACAATATCCAAATTACAACCCTGAAATAATCTGGACAACAGAAACGACAACAACCTACGCCACCAAAGCTCCTCTCCGGCTAACCCATAAATGGAGCATCTTTCCAATTACCAAGCACGATATCTTTAGCCACTGCCTTCTGCATCAACTATACGGGTGTCTGCTGTATCCGGATTTTGTACGACAACATCGCCTGTATTAATAAGCTCCTAAATTGCTTTTTTTAGCTTCCAACATTTTTCTATGTCATGCCCCGGGGCATCTGAGCAATATGCGCACCTTTGAGAAAAATCACACCTCTTTGACCGATGATTTGGCATTTTTATCTGAATTGGTTTCAACATGCCCAGTTGCTTCAACTTCTGGAACAAACTGGCATACGATTCTCCCATAGGGGTGAGAGCCTTTTCTCGTTTCAGCAACCTCTCATTTCTAAATGCCTGATTTGGCCTAAAACCTGACCCGTGGGGTTTTTGGTATGCTTGTGGGGAGAAGTAGGGGCCAGAAGAATTGCAAGGATATCCACGGATTCGATATAAAGGCTGAGGGCCTTTAGCAAGGACAACCACTAGACCTTATCGTTGGGGAAGTTCAACCTACGGGCCCCGTTTGGGGACCTGGTGGGCAACCTCGGAGGGGTAATGCTGGGCAATATGAGCTTCGGGTGGGTGTTCATTGTCGGGAACAGTGGATATGACTGGAGGGCACTTCTAGGAAAAGATAGATGGATGCCGAGTGATGGAGCTACTGGGGTGGCTGGGAAAGCTGTGATAGGCGGGTATATATGAAGAGTGTGGGGGATCATCTGGCATTGCGCTTAGTGTTCGACTGAAGATAGAGTCCAGGAAGATAGGTGGTGGCGGGGGCGGTGCTTCCCTAGCCATCCATGCCCGATACATGTCTGCCACATGCTGTCTCAACATTTTCACTTCTTCTACCAACCCGTGGTTCCGGTCAACCAGTTGTTGTCGGTCCTCGGTGCCAGCCCACTCGGTTCTAAGGTTTTCTACCATTGTCCTTTGACTTTGCGTTGCAGGGAAGAGCTATTTTAGAAACCACAACCAACCACCTCAACTTTCACTTATAATTCAAAATAAAACATGTTAGAATGGACTCAGTCAGTCCTTATTATTAACCCCCTTTTTTTTGTGTGGACTTAGTCAGTCCTTATTATTATTATAGTTGTGGTCGAATCTTATGGAGATTGCCTACGTATCATGACCCCGCATGAATCAGACCTTGCGTAGTTCGCGCCAATAAAAGGTCAATAACAATAAAATATTTTTTGGAATTTTCAGTTTTTCATAATAAAACAAGCTTTGATTTTTAAAAGAAAGGTTTAAAAACTGATCAAACTAACAGACTTTGACGAAAAGGATACTTACAGACTTGAAAATCAAACAACCCACATACTCTAATCAAAAGGAATACAAACTTAAAGACAAATTGACAAATTCCTTCCCTATCGGCCAATTTTAACCAAATGGTTGTTTTTGAAAGCGTGGCCCCTTCTCAATTTCACATGAATTTTGAGGCCGGGGAGGATCTATTTTATGACACTTTTACAAAATTGTCCGTTCTTTCACGAAAACAGCCTTTCGACAATTGAAAGATACTCTAAGTCTATCTCGGCAAGAACGGTTCAATACATTGCCGAAGCTGGCTCGGCTTATTTTGACCAAAAATCCAAACGACATTCACTTGCCCACTGACTTTTTTTTTCTTGTTTTTCAAATTAAAACAAAAGACCTGGTTTTGCGAACACGACCTTTCAGCACTTCGGGGACAAAAATTTTAAGGTTGTGTGGGCCAACCGGCCAAATTCTAAAAAAATGACCAAAGGTGGCCGTTTATGCCAAGTCAGCCTTCCGGCGTCCCTTTCGGGAACATTCGGCTATTTTTGATAAAACGACATTACCCGACTTACTTATGACTCTTTTTTATTGTTTTCAAATTAAAACAAAAGACCTGGTTTTGCGAACACGACCTTTCAGCACTTCGGGGACGAAGATTTTAAGGTTGTGTGGGCCAACCGGCCAAATTCTAAAAAAAATGACCAAAGGTGGCCGTTTATGCCAAGTCAGCCTTCCGGCGTCCCTTTGGGGAACATTCGGCTATTTTTGATAAAATGACATTACCCGACTTACTTAAGACTCTTTTTTCTTGTTTTTCAAAATAAAATCCGATATTGAAAACAGGGCCTTTCAGCGCCTCGTGGACGAAGATTTTAAGGCTGTGCGGGTCAACCGACCAAAAATCTAGAAAATGACCAAAGGTGGTCGTTTATGCGAAATCAGCCTTCCGGTGTTCCTTTCAGGAACATTCGGCTATTTTCGACGAAAACAGCATCACCCGACTTATTTATGGCAAAAATATTAAAATTTTGATATTTTTGTTTTATGGCTATTTTTGCAAAAGGGGAGGTTGGACCCGATAAGGGTTGCCTACGTATCTCACATCCGGTGAGAATCAAACCAGCGTAGTTCTGCCTAATAGAACAAAGTATATATGAAAACAAAACACACATTTTTTTTCAAATCATTGGCAAATAAAACAAATTATTATTTTTTTTCATTTTAAAACACAAACTATTTTTGAAAACCAAATCACATATTTTTTTTTCATTGGCAAATGAAGCAGAATATTATTATTATTTTTTTTAAAACATTTATTTTCTTCAGTGGAAAATAAAATAAACTATTTTGAAAAATAAAACTCCTTTTTTTTTATTGGCACATGAAACAAACTATAAAAATATTTTTTTTCTTTTTCACTGGCAAATAAAATAGACTATTTCAAAA